>CAUYRH010016047.1:0-24634 GCA_963574655.1 Perodicticus potto | reverse complement strand
GTGAAGCCATCTGGTTCTGGGCTTTTCTTTTCGGGAGATTTTGTATAGTTGATGCTATTTCAGAACTTGATATAGGTCTGTTGAACATTTCCACTTCATTTTGGCTAAGTCTTGGAAGGTGGTGTACTTCCAAGTATTGGTCTATTTCCTTCAGATTTTCATATTTCCTTTTCCCCTAGAGCTTTGCAAAGGACCTGTACTGTGCTACAGCCTGAGACACTGGGGACCTGCTTGGTGTGGTGGGGCTAAAAAGCTCTATCTTGTTTTCAGCTGGTCTGTGTCCAATCCTAGTGAATCAGTAACTCTGGGTTGAAATCTCAGCTATGGAGAAATTTATAAAGAATCAGTTCCTCTTTAAATGTACAACAGCAAGACATTCTAGCTTACTTTGTCATTGAGGCTCTGCATCGTAGTTGTAACAGAACAGTACAAACACCTTGATGTACTATATTAATGAAGAAGTAGATTAAAAATGATAATCTGTAAGTAAACTTTCACTAGTATTAAAGGACATTAAACTGCTTATCTCATTGAGTTTCAGAATGATATTTTAAAAGTCAATTTCTCAAAGAATTGAAACTGTTCCAGCAATTGGTGAATTTAGGCTTGTCACAGGTTTAGTTTTAAAAAGACTGGTAGATAGAAGAAAGAGATGACTATCTTAAATGTTAACTGTATTTAATCTTTCAGTTTAAAACTTAAGAGACAACTATCATAGGTAAGATTTCATTCTCTGGCTTATGTTGCTTCAGTACATACCTTAATGCCTTTAAGAAAATATACTGTTTCAAATTAAGATAGAAAGAATTTATCCACACTTTTAAATAATAAGAGAAATCATTGTTATTATACTACACTCTGTGATTAAGAAAAATATAAGAAATATTTATCTTTTTCTTTTCTTTCTTTTCTTTTTTCTTTTTTTTTTTTTTTTGGCAGGGTTGTTACAAGTTGAATTGAAAACAAGAAAAACTTGCTTTTGGCGCCATCAAAAAGGAAAGCCAGATACTTTCCTTTCCACAATTGAAGCCGTTTACTACTTTCTAGTAGACTACCATACTGATATATTGAAAGAGAAATACAAAGGACAATATGACAATCTTTTATTTTTCTATTCTTTTATGTACCAGTTGATAAAGAATGCTAAATGCTCTGGAAATAAAGAAACAAGAAAATTTACCCATTAGTTTATAACAAGCCACCTGTGTCTTTTTATTTTGCTAACATTAATAGTCATATATTTGTACTCTGTTTATTCTTAGGAAATAATTATGTATAATGCCTGTGAGACCATTTGAAAAAATTTCAATTTTAGTTATTTTATCTCATTTTTTAAAAGGAAGCAAATTGAATGTAAGGGAATTTTTCAGAGATACTGTTGACTGAAAAACTTATTTAAGAAAACATATGCTCAATTTGTCATATCTCAATTTCATTATTATATTTTAATATAATGTTTCTATGCAATAGATAAAACATATAATGAGGTCAGATTCTTGCTCAAAAAGGTGATAAATGATTTGCTTTGAGGTTAGTGGCAAACATAGGCAGAACTATAAATATAGATTTAGCCTCTAGGGTTATTTCTTTAAGCTTGCACTGCAAGCAATAATAATAAATAATAAATAATCCGATGGATTATTTGTTTCTTTTACATCTGACCAACATCTTTGGGTGGGGGGATTGCTAGTTTTTATGCTGTCCTGCCTTAGAGGTGAACATATGACACAGGTTAACAAGTTAAGTGTTGTAACATGCCCTGAACACGGTGTTTATCCAGGGAACAGCACCAGGGGCTTTTTGATAAATGATACAGGTGCTGTGTGAGATGATGTTTATTTTTCAAAAGACGGTTATGGTAGAGTTGTTAAAAGCACAAACTCTACAGGTATACTGTAAATCTTAGCATTTCCTTTTCTACTTATCAGCCATATGTCAGTTTCTTTGGTATGTAAAGAGTGAGTGAAATAGTAGCTACTTTATAGGATTAACTGAGTTAATGTACATAAGGAGCTTTCAACAGTGCCTGGAATATAGAAAGTACTATGTATGTGTTTATTATTTTATTCTGAATTGCTATCTAAGAATGATTACAGCCTAGAGCTGCTGTTGGCTATCTGTGCTGCCAGGTAAAAAGAGCCTGCCTTAGAAAGAAGCCAGCAAAGGAAAGCAGAGTGAAAAGATACTCAGCCCTGATGACACAATTTAATTGCCTAGATCTAGCTGTTTGTGAATGGAGCTCTACTATGTTGAATAGCTTCTGTTTTCCTCTTCACTCTTTTCTGTTCTCTGTTCTGTGAGTTACATTTTCTAACCTTTTGGCTTTTGGTTGGGATCAACAAATGGGAAACTCTAGTGAGAGGTTTGAAGTGCAGAGGAAAATAAAATTGTGTTATTTATTTCCCTGGGTCTTTTTTTCTGCCAGGTCACCATGGGTTGGCTGTATCCTTCCTCATAAATGCCATTGTATCCCCTTCCCAAGCAGTTATTCTAGTTACTCCTCTAGGTTTAGTTCCCGGCTCCCTGCCTTTATCCCTTTTCACTTAGGGGTAGTAATAGCTTACAGTTGTTAATAGTCCCAGAGTAAGTCATTACTCCATATTGCTTTTGCTAACCTGCCCATACCTTTGTAAATACTGGAGTCATTTTATTATACTCTTCTCCAGTGTCCCCATTTGAAGTTGCATTTTCTTTTTGGGACTCTGACAAATAAATTCACCCTTTAGGATGCTAGAAATAACAGTACATTTCTCAAAGTATGTGCAATGGGACGCAGCATGTTTTATGGTGGGGGGATAAAGAGTTAAAGAATTTTTGGTGAAATTAGTTTGCTACACATTATATTTCTCTCCTGGGGATTAAAAGGCATAGCATATTAAAGGTTCTGAAAAGCACTGAAATAAGTAAACATTTTGAACTTTATTTCAGCTATTATGTCTTAAATGTACTTGAAAATTAACTCCTGTGGAAATAAGACATTTGGGTTATTATAATTTAGAGCAATTCCTGATTATAGAAAGAGATCAAGTAAATTGCCAGGAGGTTGTGCAACTAGTAAGTGGCAGAACCTGGAGTAGAATCTGGGCCTTCTGATTTGGATTGGTTTAGTGAGGTCACCATTATATTGTGTTATTCATAAAATGGAATGCGGATTATATAAGGTTTGAAATTTATTAGCCCCATAGTCTTAGCCAAATAAACTAACTGACTTGCTTACTTAGCAGTTATTTTACAAGAATGGAATTAAAATAGATTTCTCATGTTAAGAACTTGGCCCTGAGAATAGAGAAAGGCCTTGAATTGATTTAAGGAGGGCCGAAGTCAGATCTCTCTGGACTAAATTTGGACTTCCCTAAGCCAAAATCTATTGCCATTTAACTGAACTGTACAGAGACCAACTAAGTGTAACAGTTACAAAGGAGATGAGAAAAGAGAAGCAGAAAACAAGCCAATCACTCATTTGACCCCATCTCACAGTTGCTATAAAAAAGGCAACTCTTATACTTCATAAGAGCCTAATTCATAGTATAGCTAAGTCCAGAAAAGATATCAAGTTCTTCTTTAAAGAAAATAGTAATACCTATTAGAACAATGAATTAACCATAGTTGTCTTGTTTTTCTTTGATGTGATAGACCACAACAGTGGCTCTAATTCTTCAGTTTTCTCTGTGCTCATAGTTCTTCAGTTTCCTTTGAAGTACTTGGTCACTCTGTTTCTGGGCTGTATGTATTTTTAGAGATCTAGTGAATTTCTACAAACTTTATGCTTCTGCTGTTGACATAAGAACATGGTTAGCCTGCAGCATGAGACACTCATGGAGAATAGCCAGGTTGTACTGGTCACCCATTATGGAATCATGCTTAGATTTGTTAATAGCCACCCAGTCCCCAGATATGTGAACAATTCTAGCCAAGCTTAGCAGAGCCACCTGACATGTACTTCCAGGTATGTGAACAAGGAATGCTTATTGTTATGTCACTGAAGTTTTATAGCTATTTATTATGACATTGTTGTGGCAATAGCTACTCCATCTTTAGAAACAGTATCAGGTACATCTTCCTCAAAGAACTTCTTTAGCCTTACTGGTCTTGAGCCCTCATCTACTATCTTTGCTTTGGCTACCACCTTACATAGTAAAAGACTACTGGCAGGCTTGTATGATTCCTCTGATTTAGGTCAAATAGACACATGCTCAGAAACCGATCCCAACACCTCTAAACTTTAGGAGCACATAATACAGGGCTTCCCCAGTGACTGCATAAAGAACTAGGTGATACGATCTGATCAGTGAACTTAACTGCCTGGAAAACTTGGATCAATGGACTAGAAGAAGCTATCAGGTAAATTCCCTGCTTTTTCTGATAAATTGTATAGAGATGTTTTTCATGCTGCCTGTCAAGCGATGTGCCATGTAGCTAAGCTAGTGTGCTTCCATGGCTTTTCATTATAGTATAATAGCAAGTGCTGTACAGTAACTTAATCAATTTGCATTTTCCTCCAAGTCTTGTTAATCTCATTTACTTTTCTTTACTCTTAACAGCCTGGATTATACCAGCCAATAAAGTAGTAGATTTGATTTTTCCTTTAGACTTTTTCTAGTGAAACCAGGTATCTTAGTCTGGATTTGGTCAAAAAAAGCAGCCTTATTGCAAGTGTTACATGAATAAAGAAGTTTAATAAAGGAACTAGGGCTCATCCAAATGGGGAAGTTACTGCAAGAGTAAATATCTGAAAGGCCACAGCAGGGAAGAATTAGAGAAACAGTTACTAACTAGGTCTGCCTATGATGCTCAAAGTACCCCTGACTTAACTTGTAGAGACATTTATGCCTTAAGCATATCAAGCTTCTTATTCTCTTAGTCTTTCTCGGAGCCTAAAGGTACCGCTTAATCCCTTCAGAAGTCTTAAAAAGAAGTATGTGACCACACCCTTTGTTTGAGGTTTTTTTGAGGCCAGGTTAAGGCAATCTCCTTAATTTGGTCTTTGTCCTGGCACTGGTATCCATCCTGTAGCTCATGGGCTGCACACAGATTACTTGAGGACTGTTTTGCTTAATCTGTGGTGTTGGATATCATGAAAAGTATGCATGGACCTTCTCTTTTGTTCATCAGAATTCATTAACATTTATCTTACTCTTCCAGTGTATGGCTGAAAAGAAAAAAAGTTAGACATCCCTGTAAGGCTATGTTTAATATTATATTTTATTTGCTAAGAAATCATAGCATTTACCAGTTTCCTTTCATTTCTGTTCACACACTCATCTCCTTATTTTGGAGCTTGTCCCTTTCCTACAGTACCTTATTTTTATAGCTAATAGCCCCCATATTGTTTCAAAATTCTGCCTCAGAATCACACTCAATGTCATGAGTTTATTACATACATTTTCTGTCTTCCATGTTATTGGAAGCAGTAATTGTATCATGTTATTGGAAGCAGTAATTGTATCATGTTTTTGTCTTCAAATACTGACAATTAAAATACCCAGTGAAAAGTTTAGCTAAACACTTAATAAGCCTGCATTGAAGATCACCAGCCAAAAATCACCAGCCATATGTAAAAGCCAAGCATTGCTAGACACTTACCAAAATTCCTCAAATAAAAAGGAAAAAGAGGGAGAAAGAGGGGGTGAGGGATTATCCAAAAGAGTTAGACAAGCAGAAAACAAAGAAAAAAACTAATTAAAAAAAAGTATTTTGTATTCACAAAACAAAAATGAGATAGTGAGAAAAGGAACAGACAATAAGCAAAAAAAAAAAAAAAAAATCCTTACCATTTTTTAAAAAGTGCTAAAATATGTAGTCCCAGCTACTTGGGAGGCTGAGGCAAGAGAATTGCCTAAGCCCAAGAACTGGAGGTTGCTGTGAGCTGTGTGATGCCATAGCACTCTACGAAGGGCAATAAAGTGAGACTCTGTCTCTACAAAAAAAAAAAAAAGTGCTAAAATAAAAATTTAATACAAGAGTTAGAAGATAAGATATAACATTATAATAGAAAATTCTGAATTTCAAATACTTATGCTTAATCTTAGTGAAAGTTGTAATTGAAACCATAGTCTGGATGTTGCACTATATTCAATAAAAAATATATACCTTAACAGGAAAGATAGTAGTGCTTGGGCAATCATTTGCATACCAGCTACCATAAGTTCACAAAAAATAAAGAGCTCTATGTAGGTAGAATGAAAGTCTATTCATACTCTTTATATTAATCTATACATACACTCCATATTATCATCATGAAATTGAGTTTCTAGCTGGATTGCTGAGATAAGCCAAAACATTCCTCTCCAAAGTATTTTTAACCATGACATTTTCATATTGTCTCTTGAGGCTCTGACATCTGCAATCTTATTTTACATTTTATTTGTAGTAAATAGTATATATCTTATAGAATATTGTGTTTGCTGGGGAAAATTTACTAACCTTTGCTATAATGTTCATAATGGCTGATTAATTTACTGTCTGTGACTTTAGTATCTTTATTCGGGAATTCTGCCACTATTACTGGAGTTAATTAACTAGCTGATCAAATAATCAGACTCTGTTTTAGCTTTTGTTGTAAAGGTCATATCTGGCCCTAGCATGGTTTTGTTTTTTTCCACTTGAAGAGATCTCTCAGAAAGTCAGAGAAAATAGGAGGAAGAAAATAAGATTAAGGACTAATCCAGGAAGTCTTTCATTTGAATAACAGAAGTTACAGAGTGAATGGGAATTGTGGGGAAAATATTTTTTTTAATTCCTAAAACTGAGGACATAAGTTTTTAGTGTAGAAAGAAATACACAAATTAGGACTTACCAACAAGGAATTTCAGAACATCACATGTAGAGAGAAAATATAAAAATTTTCTAAGAGAAGAAACAGGTCATACATAGACCAAAACTCAGGATGTTAGCAAAAAACACTAAAAAGTAGAAGATATGGGGTGATGCCTTAGGAACTTGAAGTGAAAACAGTTATCTACTCGAGTCTATTTCTAGTTACAAACTCAGTCAAGTATGAGTATAGAACAGACATACGAAGTCTCAAAAATTTTACCTTCTCTATACACTTCTTAAGATAAAGATGCTTAGGAAGAATATACTGGAGGATGTTTTCCAGAAAAATGTAGGAGAAAACCAAAAAGAAGGAAAAGAGCATGAGAAAGGCAGAAAAGGGAAGTCCCAGAATGAAGTCCCATTCATCTCTTCTACAAAGATTTCTAGGTACTTCCGGTCAAGCCAGCATAGCTATCTACTTCATCAAGCTAGTTCCCTCTGTCAAGCACCAGCTACTTTATAGGGGTGCCAATTTGCATGCCCTTTAGAGCATTTACTAACTCAATCATATAAAGTATGGTTGAGTATCACTCACAAGTACCGCTCACTGTCCAAGAGATTAAACCGAGTGTACCATTATTTAACCAAAATAAAATCCAAAAATACAAGCAAAAGCTGCTCCAGATAAGAAAGAAACAGTGACTATCTCCAGATGCATGAAAAGTCAGAGTGAAAGGATATCCTCCCACCCTGAAAGAAAATAATAACTGTATCAATGGAAATCAATGAAAATGAGAGTAACAAAATGACTGGAAAAGAATTTCAAATGTAAATTGTAGAGAAGGTCAACAAAATACAAGAAAAAATAGAAATGCAGCAGATAGAAACCACAAAAGCAATGCAAGAAATTAGTGGAAAATTCAGTAAAGAAATCTAATTATTAAATCAGGCAGAGCTTCTGGGAATGAAAAATTCATTCAGGAAGTACACAACACAGTAGAAAGCTTTAAAAAGAAGCTAGATCAGGCAGGAAAAAAAATAAGACTAAAAGATGACACCTTTAAATTAAACAAGTTAATGAAAGAGGAAGAATAGAGAAATAAGAGAAGCAAATCCTACAAGAAATTTGGGATTATGTAAAGAGGCCTAAGAAACATAGGCAACCCTAATGATGAAGAAGAAGCCACACAAGGGTTGGAAACCCTATTTGAAGGAATACTTAAGGAAATTATCCCAGGTTTTGCTAGAAATCTGGACAACAAGGTACTAGAACTGCCATGGACTCCTTAAAGATTTATTGTCAAGAGCCAATCATCACTACAAATAGTCATCTGACTGATCAAAGATAACATGAAAGAACTCCTATGAACCATAAGGTGAATGCATCAGGTAACTTAAAAGGGAAAACCAATCAAACTAACTGTAGACTAATAAACTAAGCTCTTACAAGCCAGAAGGGACTGGGCCCCATTCTTGGTATTCTCAAACAAAATAATGGCTAGCCTAGTATTTGGTATCCTGCAAAACTGAGTTTCTTATGTAAGGAAACAATAAAGACATACTCAGACAAGCAAACACTGAAGGAATTAGTCAAGGCTAAACCTGCCCCACAGGAAGTACTCAGATCTGCATTATACACTTATCAGCACAGTAGTCACCCACCAGTGAAAAACCACCCAAAAGCTAAAGGTGGCTAAAGTGATAAACAAAAGCAATAAAGTTCTACTCAACAGGAGGAACAGAAATCCACCCTGCTTATCAGTCCTTTCAATAAATGTTGAGTAGTTTGAATTTAATCTCAAGACACATAGGCTGGATGAATGGATGAAAACTACAAGCCAAGTATCTGCTGTGTCCAGGAAATACCTCTAATCCGCAAGGACTTATTCAGACTCAAGGTAAAGGGATGGAAAATAATACTGCATGCAAATGCAAACCAAAAGAAAGCTAATGTAGCCATTCGTGTTTCAAATATTACAGACTTCAACAAAAGTAAAGAAAGAACATAGATGTTCATTATATGTATAATGGTAAAGGGAACAATTCAACAAGAAGACATAAAAATTCTAAATATTTATGAACCTAACATAGATGTGCCTAGATTTATAAAGCAGACCCTACTTAATCTAAACAAAAGGATAAACAGCAACGCCATAATAGCCAGGGACGTCAACACTCCCTTGACACAATCTGACAAATCCTTCACACAGAAAAAAGCAAAGAAACATTGACTTAAATGGAACTCTAGAACAAATAAGCCTAACGGACATTTACAGAACATTTTACCCCTAAATCACTGAACATATATTCTCATCACCTCATGGAACAAACTGTAAGATTGATGACATATTAGACCACAAAATACATCTCAACAACAGTGGAATAAAATCAGAAATCAACTCCAAACAGAAACATTCATCTCTACACAAAGTCATGGAAACAAAACAATCTACTGCTTCATGATAGTTGGGTCTAGGAGAAAATTAAGATGGAAATTATAAGATTCTTAGAAGTAAATGACAAATAGGGCACAAGTTATCAAAATCTGTGGGACTCAGCAAAAGGAGTCATAAGAAGAAAATTCATGGCCACAAATGCCTACATCCAAAAGACTGAAAGATCACAAAACAATTATCCAATGAGTCATCTCAAGGAATTGGAAGAGCAAACTAATTCCAAACACAGCAGATGAAAACAAATAACCAAAATCAGAGCAGAAGTAAGTGAAATCAATAACAAAGGAATTATACAGATTAATGAAATAAAAAGTTGATTCTTATAAAAAATGAACAAAATCAATAGGCCTCTGACTAAATTAACTGGAAACAGGAAAGAAATGATCCTAATAAGGTTAATCAGAAACAGAAAAGAAGAAATTACAACTAATACAACAGAAATGCAAAATATCTTTGAATACTTTTAAATTATCTATGCACATAAACTTGAAAACAGAAAGAAATGGATATATTTTTGGAAACACACAACTTGTGTAGGCTCAATCAGGAAGAAATAGAACTCTTCAACAGAAGAATATCAAGTAACCAAATTGAAGCAAAAATTAAAAAAATCTTCTCAACATAGTCCTAGACCAGGTGGTTTTATAGCCAAATATTACCAGACCTACAAAGAAGAACTGGAACCTATACTGCAGAAATTAATTCATGACATAGAGCAGGAAGGAATGCACCCCACCTATTCTATGAAGCCAATATCATCTTGATAAAAAAGACAGGAAAGGACAACAACAGGAAAAAAAGAACACAACAGACTAATATCCTTTATGAATAGAGATGCAAAATTCTTAATATAATCCTACCAAACCATTCAGCTGTACATCAATCCATCACAATCAAGCGTGCTTCATTCTACAGATGCAGGATGGTTCAACATAGTCAAATCTATATATAATTCACATAAATGGAAGCAAAAACAAAAAACGTGATCCTCTTGAAAGATGCAGAGAAAGCTTAGAGCAAATTCAGCATCATTTTATCATAAGAACTCTCAATAAAATAAGCATAGATAGAACATACTTCATTATAAAAGCCAAATATGACCAACCTGCGGACATCATACTGAATAGGGGGAAATTGAAAGCATTTGCCTGTTAGAAGTGCAAGCAGACATGGTTGCCCACTGTCACCACTTTAATATAGTGCTCTGAGTCCTAGCCAGAGCTTTCAGGTGAGGAAAGGAAACTCAAGGTATCCAAATAGGGGAAGAAGTAAAGTTATTACTCTTTGTTAATGATATGATCTTATTATCTAGAAAACCCCAAAGATTTTGCTAAGAGACTCCTGGAATTCATAAATAAATTCAGCCAAGTCTCAGGTTACAAAATCAAAAGTATACAAATCGGTAACATTGCAACACTGTAACAACAGTCAAACTGAGAATCAAATAAAAGACTCAATACCTTTCATGATAGCAACAAAAATAAAATAAAATACCTAGGAATATATTTAACCAAGGAGATAAAACACCTCCACAGGTAGATTTATAAAACACTAAGAAAGGATATCACAGAAGATGTGAATAAATGTAAAAACATATTCTCCTGGATCAGATGAATCAACATTGTTAAAATGTCTATGCTACCCAAGGTGATTTACTGATTCAATGTAATTCCCATTAAAATACTAATATCATATTTTGTGGATCTAGAAAAAAATAAATTTCTGCTTTGTATAGAAGCAGAAAAAGCCATGAATAGCCAAATCAACCTTTATCAAAAAGGAAAAATTGGAAGGTATCATCTTACCATACTTCAAGCTATAGTGTAAGGCTATAGTAACCAAACAGCATGGTACTAGCACGAGACCAGAGATACAGACTAAAAGACCAGAACAGAGAACCCGGATATAAAACATCATATTGCCGTCTGATCTTTGATAGAGCAGACAATAACATACTTTGGGGAAAAAAAATCCCTATTCAATAAATGGTGCTGGAAAAATTGGATAGTCACACATGGAAGATTAAAATGGTCTGTACCTCTCACCACTCACAAAAATTAATTCACAAAGGGTAACAAATTTAAAACTAAGGCATGAAACTGTAAGAATTCTAGAAGAAGGGTTTGGGGAAACTATTACAGATAAAAGTCTAGGCAAAGAATTTATAAGGAAGACGCCAAAGCAATGACAGCAAGTACAAAATAAGTGGGAACTTATTAAATTAGAAAGCTTCTACACAGGAAAACAATCAATAAGAGCTAATAGAATGGGAGAAAAATTTTTCATGCTATACATCTGATCAAGGGTTAATAACCAGAATGTATGAATAGCTTATATAAATCAGCAAGAAGATATCACACAACCTCATTATAAAGTGGTCAAAAGAGGGGGCAGAAGCAAGATGGCTGACTGACTGGAGCCACCTTTCCACAGAGTCTCCTGTCCAGAAGGAAAGTTAAAGGATAGAAGTTTAGCAAGAAAGCCAATGGTTTGGAACTGAGCCAAGAGAGAAGGTTGAAGAACGCACATCAACCCTGCTGAGACGAGCTGTGACTCCAAGTATACAAACAAAAGGTAAAAAATCCATCGCCAAGCAGATGGGAGTCCCCTCGCCCATGAGAACAGCTCACAGTATACTCCATACAAACAAGCAAGCAAATATCCTCCCATTTTATCCCACAGGAGAGACCCTCTAAAAACCGGACCACCTTCCCCTACTAGGGTGCCATGGCACTCTCCTGCTAGGAATAAAACTGTATATATTCTCTACCTGCAGTTTTGAACTCCCAGCACTCCCCTCCACCCCCACCCTGAAGTCTGGAAGCCTGTCCCCCATGGAGTCCAGATTCATGGGCATTTTCTCGAGGGGTGTGGACAGGGCATGGGCTATTGCTGACCTGTGCTGATTCTCCAGCATGGGAGAGGGGAGAGGACGGTCAGTTGAGAGTGAACCTTAGCTTGGGAGGGAACTATACAGGAGTGGTGGTCCCCTGAGGCACAGAGTGGCAGCCACAGCAGCGGGAACAATAAGGCTCACACCCCTGGGAATATTTTGATAGGATACTCCCAGTCTCTCTGGGCAACCAGAGGAAGCTGGGCATCTTCTCCGGTAGCAACCACTGGCGGAACAGATCTGGAACAGAAACGCAGGCCCTGTGAGTAAAGGGTATTCCTGAGGCAGTACCGGCCTGGGTGGAGCACAGGGACTAGAATATGCACGCTCAGAGACAGTAGACTCCCAGGGCAGAGCTGACACAGAGGACTGCTTCACTGAGCTTCAGACGCACCTGGCCCTCAGGGGATCAAAGTTGACACAAAGGCAGGCAGGCAGTGGCTGGAACTGTGAAGTCATTCTGTTGTGTCAGCAACATCAATCAGGGTCAGGGCTGGAACTGAGTGAAACACCCCAGCCTTCATTAAGCACCCGAGGTTGTCAGGCCTCACCTCCCCCTGCCAGACAGTGACAGAGAGTGGCGGCATGGCTGAGGAGACATAGATCTCTCTGTGACTCAGGCAGGTGCGAAACCCCCTGGAGCACCTGCTCATTGGAGGGAACTGGGTCACAGCCCTGCGGGGTTACCAGTGACTGGGTGTGACAGAGGTGCAAGGTTGGGAAGGAGACATCAACCTTCCCGGACTAATTTATTTGCTGGGTGGGTCCTTCTGACTTCATGGAGCACTGGAGTGAGTCATACTCAAGCTGCCAGCAGATCCCTGCTATCTAGTTGCCAGAGACCTTTTGAACTCTCCCACTTGAGACCAGTGCTGACTAGGACAATTGATCTGGACCTCTTGAACTGGGCTAGCACCTGAGGACTATCCAAAGTGGTACCATGGGTGTGTGGTTGTGGAAAGGTTTGATTTCCCTTTTCTAATTCTTGCCTGTGGGGGGTGGGGTGACTTAATTGCTTATTTCTCCACAGTAGAGACTTCACAGTAGAGAATTGGTTACCCAGAGTAACCAATTCACTAGGGTAAGACAGAGACCAGCTGAAAATAAGACAAGGCCACTTAGTCCCACCACACCAAGCAGGTCTCCAGTTTCTTGGGCCATAGCACTGTACGGGTCCTTGGCAAAGCTCTAGGGGAAAAGGCACAGACACCAGTCCCAGCTTTTGGGCAAAGGACTGGCCAATCACTACTCCTGGAGCCCCCAACCCACCTTCTTATCTGCTTATCTAGCCAAATGGTATAAAATAATCATAGAGCGGAATTAGTGGAAAAGCTCCAGTAACATGAACAACCAAAGTATGTCAACGCCCGCCCCAAGGAACAATTTGGTGGACACAACTGAAGATACCTTTCATAAACAGATGGCTGAGGTATCAGAAACCAAATTCAGAATTTGGACTGCAAATTAGATCAATAAAATAGAGGAAAAGTTGGAATTAGAAATTCAAGGAGCATTTCAAAAGTTGTCTCAAGAATTCAAGGAATTCATAGACAAAATCACCAAAGATTTTGACACGTTAAAACAAGAATTTTCAGCCATCAAAGATCTGAGAAATACAGTAGAATCCCTCAGTAACAGAATGGAGCAAGCAGAAGAAAGGGTTTCTGACATTGTAGACAAAGCTTTTGAATGTTCCCAAACTCTCAAAGAGGAAGAGAAATGGAGAGCAAAAACAGCTCATTCTTTCAGAGAGCTCTGGGATAATTCTAAGAGAAACCATGGTCTCCTGATAGGGATACCTCAAGGTGATGAAGTGGCTTTGCAAGGCACAGAGGCTCTTCTTCATGAGATTATGAAAGAGAACTTTCCAGACATTCCAAGAGATTATGAAATTCAAATAGCAGACAGTTTCAGAACCCCAGCACAACTCAACCTGAATAAGACATCCCCCAGGCACATCATAATTAACTTCACTAAAGGTAACATGAAAGAGAAAAGGCTGCAAGCAACCAGACATAAGAAGACCATAACCTACAAAAGGAAGAATATTAGAATGACTGCAGATCTCTCTGCTGAAACCTTTCGAGCTAGAAGAGGGTGATCCTCAACTTTTAATCTAAAACAAAATAACTTTCAAACCCAGGATCCTGTATTCAGCTAAACTGAGTTTCATTTATGATGGAGAAATTAAACACTTTAATGACATTCACATGTTGAAGAAATTTGCCGTAACTAAACCAACTCTCCAGGATATTCTCAGACCTATCCTCCATAATAACCAGCACAATCCTCCACCACAAAAGTAAAGTCACTCAGAAACTTTTCATCAAATTCCAACTTCCACAGTGGCAAAAGGATTAAAAATGTCCACTGAACTTTCAAAAAACTTAATACCCAAAATTCCACCAGGCTTATCAATATTCTCAATTAACGTGAATGGCTTAAATTGCCCTCTAAAGAGGCACAGGTTGGCTGGCTGGATACAAAAACTCAGGCCAGATATCTGCTTCATACAAGAATCTCATCTTACCTTAAAAGATAAATATAGACTCAGGGTGAAGGGATGGTCATCTACATTCCAGGCAAATGGAAAGCAGAAAAAAGCAGGTGTTGCAATCTTATTTGCAGACAAAATTGGCTTTAAACCAACAAAAGTAAGGAAGGATAAGGATGGGCACTTCATATCTGTTAAGGGTAATACTCAGTATGATGAGATTTCAATTATTAACATTTATGCATCCAACAAGAATGCACCTCAATTTATACGAAAAACTCTTAATAGACATGAGCAACTTGATTTCCTCCAGCTCCATAGTAGTCGCAGATTTTAACACTCCTTTAGCACTGTTGGATAGATCCTCCAAGAAGAAGCTAACCAAAGCAATTTTAGATTTAAACTTAACCATTCAGCCTTTGGGTTTAACAGACATCTACAGAACATTTCATCCTAACAAAACTGAATATACATTCTTCTCATCAGCCCATGGAACATACTCCAAAATTGATCACATCTTAGGTAACAAATCTAACCTTAGCAAATTTAAAAGAATAGAAATTATTCCTTGCATCTTCTTGGACTATCATGGAATAAAAGTTGAACTCAGTAACAAAAGGAATCTGCATACTCATACAAAAACATGTAAGTTAAATAACCTTTTGCTGAATGATAGATGGGTCATAGAAGAGATTAAGAAAGAAATTACCAAATTTTTGCAACAAAAAGACAATGAAGACATGAATTATCAGAACCTCTGGGATACTGCAAAGGCAGTCCTAAGAGGAAAAAAGAAGTATACAACAGATGAATAAATCAAAAAGTTGGTTTTTTGAAAAGGTCAATAGAATAGATAAGCCTTTAGCTAACCTAACCAGGAAAAAAAGAATAAAATCTCTAATTTCATCAATCAGAAATGGTAAAGACAAAATAACAACAGACTCCTCAGAAATTAAAATCCTTATTGAATATTACAAGAAACTTTTTTCTCAGAAATATGAAAATCTGAAGGAAATTGACCAATACTTGGAAGCACACCATCTCCCAAGACTCAGCCAGAATGAAGTTGAAATGTTCAACAGGCCTATATCAAGTTCTGAAATAGCATCAACTATACAAAATCTCCCTAAAAAGAAAAGCTCAGGACCAGATGGCTTCATGTCAGAATCCTACCAAACCTTTAAAGAGGAACTAATACCTATATTACTCAACCTCTTCCAAAATATAGAAAAAGAAGGAATACTACCCAACACATTCTATGAAGAAAACATCACCTTTGGAAGGATGTTTGGAGGATACTTAGAGATCTAAAAATTAACCTGCCATTCAATCCTATAATTCCTTTACTAGTTATATACCCAGAAGATCAAAATCACATTATTAGAAAGATATCTGTATCAGAATGTTTATTGCAGCCCAATTCATAATTGCTAAGTCATGGAAGAAGCCCAAGTGCCCATCGACCCACGAATGGATTAATAAATTGTGGTACATGTATACCATGGAATATTATGCAGCCTTAAAGAAAGAGGGAGACTTTACCTGTTTCATGTTTACATGGATGGAGCTGGAACATATTCTTCTTAGCAAAGTATCTCAAGAAAGGAAGAAAAAGTATCCAATGTACTCAGCCCTTCTATGAAACTTCTCTATAGCTTTCATATGAAGGCTATAACCCAATTATAGCACAAGAATATGGGGAAAGGGGCAAGGGAGGGGAGAGGATGGTGGAGGGAGGGTAATTGGTGGGACACACTTACGGTGCATCTTAGAAGGGTACAGGTGAAACTTACTAAATGCAGAATATAAATGTCTTAACATAATAACTAAGAAAATGCCATGAAGGGTATGTTAACCAGTTTGATGAAAATATTCCAGATTGTATATAAAACCAGCACATTGTACCCCATGATTGCATTAATGTACACAGCTATGATTTAATTAAAAAAAAAAAAGTGGTCAAAAGACACAAATAGAAGTTTTTCAAAAGAAGATAGACTAATGGCCAAAAAAATATGAGAAAAACTACTCAACATCTCTAATCATCAGAGAAATGCAAATCAAAACTATAATGTGATATCACCTAACCCCAGTGAAAGTGGCTGTTATAAAAAAGTGGCATGGCATGGATGCAGAGAGAAAGGAACTTTATACACTGTTGGGGGAATACAAACTAGTACAATGAACTAAAAGTAGATTGACATAGCAGTCCCACTACTGGGTATTTAACCAAAGCGGGGAAAGGGGCACTGTATAAAAAGGACACTTTCACTTAAATGTTTATAGTAGCACAATTCATAATTGCAAAGATGTGGTAACAACCCAAGAGCCCATCAATACATGAGTGAATTAACAAAATTGGTGTACTCACACACATCATGGACTATTAGTCATAAAAAGAAATGGTAAATGAATACCCTTTACAACAATCTGGATGGAACTGAAGACCATCATCCTAAGTGAGGTATCATAGGATTGGAAAAACAAACACCTTATGGGCTTACTATTAAATCAGAACTAAATGATCAATATGCATATGTATATATGGAATGAAATTCAGTGGAAATCTTGTGGGATGCGGTAGAAGAGGATGGGTAAATTCACACTTAAAGAGTGTAGTACACACTGGAGGATGTACACAATTATAACATTGACTCAAATTGTATGAAAATGATGCATGTAACCAAACATTTTTAACCCCATAACATTCTGATATTTAAAAAAAGAAAAATGAAATTTTAGGTGCCTTTCATTGTTAGTCTTTTCTAGATGATAGATATAACAAACCATGTTATTTAGTGCTAAAAAGAAAGTAACAGTAAGGGACGGGCAGTGACTGGTGCAGGAAAGGGGTTTTCAGAGAAAATCCTGGGATAAGGTAAAATTGAACAAGAACCTGAATAAGAGTGTGAGTCATGTAGATAATCAAGAGAATAGTATTCTATGTAGAGGGAATAGTATGTGCAAAAGTCCTGAGACAACAAAGTACTTGGCATATTTGAGAAACAACAAAGAGACAATGTGGAACAATGTTTGGGAAGAGGAAAGTGACAGAAAATGAGATCATAGGAGTAAGTGTTGTGGAAGCATATGGTAAGATGTTTGGATTTTACTTTTGAGTGAGATAGGGAACCATTGGAAGATTTAAGTAAAGGAGTGTTAAAATTTGACTTATATTTGAAAGGATTATACTGGCTCCTTTGTGAAAAACAAGGTGAGAACTAAGGTCAATTAGAATGCTGTTTAGTAGTTCATATGAGAAATAATATTGATTGGACAAGGGTTGTGATAATGGGAGAATGGTAAGGAATGGTTATATCCTAGATGTATTTTGAAGATAGAGCCCAATATTTACAAATAGTTTAGACTTTGTGGTAGACATGGAATTGTGCCTTCCAGATCTCCTTTAGAGGAAGGACTTGATGATTAGCCACAGGGAGTGTAGAGAACAGAAACCCTCCAGGTATCAGTGCTTCATCTGTAGCATCTGTAGAAAGACTTCTCCTGAGATCATATACTTTCTAGATCTGAGAAGAGGCATTGCTGTTTCAGCCTAATTTATCACAGTATGTTGGGCAAAACCTGTGTCAGAGCTCCCTTCATTGCAACTTGACTTCCTTCTCTGCCCAATCTAATTTCTTCCCCTCCCTCTAATAGATGATATTGTCTAAAAAACATCTCGTGCCCCAAATTTCACATCAGTATCTCCCTTCAGAGGATTTAACTTGTAATAGTTGGTACCAGGAGAAATTTGAGCTGCCAGTGAGAATCCCAGAATGGGAGAAGAAGAAAATCTATCTCCATTTGTGGCACATGGACAAAAAGAAGCCCCTGGCTCAAGGTGATAGCTTTTAATGGTGGTAAGATTAGAGAATTTACCTGGAAAAGATAATGAACCTGTGAATACAGTGTATCAGGTGTTTGAGACTCATGAAGGAAATAGATTTAAGAATAACATCATTGTATACTTAAGTGTTATAAGCCTTCTAAATAAAGAAGGCTTCTTTGGTTACATATAAAGTTAATCTAGAACTTAATAGAGCAAATAGTTGAGCTAGTAATATTCCTGTGAGAAGAAATATTGGAGGATCAAGCACAGAAAGTCTGGAATGTCACGTGAATGGACATACACCAAGTGAGGGCATGAACTATGAAGGTTTCTGTACCACAGGCAGTGCCTATCAGAGCTCATTCAGTATTTAAGAAGCCCTAAACAATAAAGCAGACTAAGCAAATTACCCGGGGGATGTAATCCATCCTGCTCTAGTCATTGGCCACTCAGTGCTGCACAATGGGCATGTGAATGGAGTGTTCTCTGTGAAAAGGATGACATCTAAGCATAGGTTCAACAGCACAACTGTGGTTCAAAACCACAACTGATTTAGCTCCTGCTGCTGCTGAATGTCCAGTCTACCAGCAGCAGAAACAATACTGAGCCCGTGATATGACTGCCATTTCACAAGATCAAGTTGACTACGCTTAGCCCCTTCCATTCTGGAAAGATCAGCAGTTCTTTGTCATAGAAATAGACAAATTTCAGATATGGATTTGCTTTTTCTGCCTTCAGAGCTTCAGCTTTTATTGCCTTCTGGGTGTTTACATAGTAATATAGACACTAATGTGGGTTCTCACATAAGACCAGGAAATCCATTTTATAGAAGAGGAAGTGTGAGAATGGACCCCCACATGGTCCTCTGATAATGTATCTTTTTTCACCACTCAGAGCAGCCAAGGAGTAGTGGAGGGTTAGAGAAATCTAGAATTAGTAGTGGAAGGAGAATAAGGACAAGTATCAATTGCATTCCTGAGCCCAACTGCAGCAGCAAGCACTGTAATTTGTCCCACTAATCTCCATCTACTAAAGTCCCCTCAGAAAAAGAAGCCCCCTGAATCCTTTAGGAACTGTAACTTAAACATAAAAGAAAGAAATCTATGTGGAGAAAGGGATGGATGTAACAAGCAAAGAGATGTGCTGCCCAGATTTCCTTTAAAGAAAAGACTCATTGCCTAACTACAAGGAATGAGATCAGCAGCCTCCAACTGTCAGTTGCTTTAGCATCTGCCTCAATTGCAGAGGGCCACTGAGGTTGAAGTCATGGCTTTCTGATGACTGAAGTTTAGCTGTATATGGTTGCAAAAGCTACCTTAGCACATGTGGAGAGCAAAAACGTTAATATGTCAAGCAGAGAATTATGAGAAATAGTAAATCATTATATTTTAGAGTCCTAAATTTTAGGGTAGTTTGCTACTCAGCATAGACAGAAGGTATCAGGAGTTGGGTATTACCATAATAAAAAGTTAAAAGGTGTTATTGGCTTTAGAACTATGTGGCAGGTAGAGATTGTGGCAAGTAGACTAGAAGTCAAGGTTGAAAATACAGTCTGGCAGGCAGAATAATAGCCTCTTGAAGGTGTATACCTAATCATGTGACTGGGACTTTGCAGATGTGATTAAGTCAAGGACTTGGAAATGGAGAGATTATCCTGGATTATCTATATAGACCCAGTATAAACTCAAGCATCCTTAAAACGTGGATACCTAAGAGGAGGTTGGAATAATGTGAGATTAGAAAGACTCAACCTGCCATTTCTAGCTATACAGATGGATGAAGAGAACCACAAGCCAAAGAATGTAGGCTACTTCTAGAAGCTGGAAAACAGATTTTCCCTAGAATGTTCAGAAGGAATACAGGTCAGTCAACATCTTGATTTTAGTTCAATGAGATTTGTATTGGACTTCTAACCTACAGAACTATATAATAATAGTGTTGGTTAAGCATACTAAATTTATGGTAATTTTTTTACAGAAACAAGTGAAAAATAATCCATGTGGTAAAGAGCTGCTAGGAAAGCCTTGAAGAGTAGTGAACAACCTCTTACTTGAAGGTGGAAAGGCAGTAAAGAAATTATTATGCTGGAAAATGGAGGACGGATTTAGGCAGTGAAAGAATGCTTGGCAATACTTTCTTATAGAAGATAGAAAATGAAACTTAGGACCTTGTAGATCTCTGAAGAAGATTTCTAGATGAAAGTTGAAAGTTCCAATTAACTCTTGTGGCTGCTTCTAATAGTGTACAGTAAAACATAAATGAACTAAAGAAGGAACTGTTCAGTTTGAAAGCAGAATTCAGAGGAAATATTTCCCACCTAGCACTTTTATAGAAAGGAAAGATGAATGAAAGGTGGAACCAGAATCCTGGAGTGAAGGTAAACAAGCCCTGCCGTCCCACTGTATCTGATAAGAACTCAGGAGAGCCTCTGCACTGCATGACCCAGTGAACTGGGAGCTTACCACACCTGCCACAGGAGGAAAGTGTGACTCACCTAGCCTGCCTCCTGCTGGGTGGGATCTATCCCCACCCTGTAGGGTGGTTCAACAGCCATCTGTGCACTACTCCTAGCCTAGGGGCACCTGGAAGTTCTGCCCCCAGCTCTGTCCCAACTGGCTTGGAAAGGGGAGGGCCTAGTTTCTTGCATCCACACAATCTCCCAACCACAAGTGAAAGCCATGGCTTTTTTTTTTTTTTTGCAGTTTTTGGCTAGAGCTGGGTTTGAACCTGCCACTTCCAGCATATGGGGCCAGTGCCCTACTCCTTTGAGCCACAGGTGCTGCCCTGAAAGCCATGGCTTTTTGAATCTGTTTCTGGCAACTTTAGATGGACCAGTTCAACTCACTGACTGGGAGACACTTCTGGCTTAGGAATGTCACCTGTAAGTTCTGCCCAAGCCCACCCAGCTTATATAAAACAGGCTGGTCCTCAAAGACTGCACTGCCACGCTGTGCAGTCCTAAAAGGGAGCTTTGAGAGGTTGTATGTGGGAAGGGCCACAGAAAAAATCAGTGGCTAATTTAGATAGTCATTGGTGCAGGGGAGTGGTGAGCTCCACATCCTGGGGCCCCAGTGTCTCATTTCAGCCTACCAGTTTTAGTTACAAAACTGCCTTCAAACCCTGCTAGGTGTGTAAGCATAAAAACAAGGTGCTACCTTGACTTGATGGGCCCTGGAAGGGGTGTGGTAAACTTCAGCCCCTGGGGCCCTTGAAACTGATATTAGCCAGCTTAGTTTATATCCAAATGGCCCCAAATCCCTGCTGTGCAGGCTAACTGTGTGGCAAGAAGGTGCTTTGCTATGGTAGGTCCTGAAAGGGGTGGGGTGCGCTCCACATCCCTAGGCTTCTGAATTTGACATCAGCCCCTTAGATTGCATCCAAATGGTCCCAATAATCTGAGCATTTGACAGACAAGTAGACACTTTGGGTAAGCAGGCCCTGAAATAAAAGTGGAAAGCCCCAGACCTGGGGGCCTATGAATCTGATACCAGCCTACGGGATTAGGCAGCCAAACACCCGTAATACCCCCTGAGCAGCTGGTGGGACAATGAGCTGCTGTTTGACACTGGCAAGTCCTAGAAGGGGTGTGCAAAGCCCTGCACTTCAGGGCAGCTGGTGCCATTATCCGCCCACCTGACTGACTCAACATCTAGAAGGCCCAGAGCCAGTTGAAAGGTGTGCCACTTGGTCAGCCCAGGCTCTACTTTCTAGGCCCCAGCTGTTTCTTAGGAGTTGCCTAAGGGATTGCAACTAGAATATCTCTCAACACAATTTAGGGACACCCTAACATTTTAGGCTACAAATTAAAAAAAATAATAACTTGAAAACACACATGAAGATATGTCCCTCAGCAGAAGAATACTGGCAACATGAAAAATAAAAGCAGATAAACTCCCCAAAGAAATTATAAGAGAGATACTGCTGAAAATACCATCCATAAAGAAATTATCAGTATGATAGAAATAGAATTCAGAATATGGATGGCAAATAAGATGAATGGAATTGAAGAGAAGATGGAAAAAGAAGTACCAAAAGATATACAAAAACTTTCTTAAGAGATCAACAAAATTAAAGACAAAGGTACCAAGGATCTGGACATAATTAGGAAGGATATAGTAGAGATTAAGGAATTGAAGAGGTATTCAAGGAGTTTCAAAGCACAGTAAAGTGTCTGAACAACAGTAGAATATGGAGAAGAAAGAATCTCAGAACTTAAAGACAAGACATTTAAATTAACCCAGTCATTCAAAGAGGCAGAAAAGAAGAGAACAAAAACAGACCAATCTCTTAGAGAGATATGGGACTACACAAAGTGTGCAAACATATGAATCATGGGAATGATTCTTAAAGGAGAAGAGACTCCTAAAAGCATGGAAGCTCTACTTCAAGACATCATGGTGGAGAATTTCCCAAGCATTATAAGAGACACAGAGATATAGATACTAGGTGGTTACAGACTCCAGGATGATTAAATTCAAACAAAGTATCAGCCTAGACACATTGTAATTAACTTGACCAAAGTAAAAATGAAAGAGAAAATCTCCAAGGAGCCAGTTCTTATCTATAAGGTAGAAAACAGGGTGACAGTGGACTATTCAGTGGAACCTTTACAAGCCAGAAGAGAATGCTCACCTGTCTTTAACTTTCTCAAACAAGGCAACTTTCAGCCCAGGATTCTGTATCCTGCTAAACTAAGTTTCATATTCAATGGAGAAATCAAATCTTTTATTGCCAAGCAAACAGTGAAGAAATTTGCCACTACAAGACCAGCTCTGCAGGAAGTACTAAGACCTGTTCTATACACTGGCTATCATAATGTCCCACCAACAAAGGAAAGAGACTCAGAAAGTAAAGGACAAAACTTAGCTTCCACAATGGCCCAAATGATAGAACTATGCAACACACCTTCACAGAACAAAATGAACAGAACTCCAACATATTTATCAATTCTCTCAATAAATATGAATAGTTTGAATTTCCCAGTGAAGAGGCACAGGTTGGCTGACAAGATAAAAAGGTGAAAGCCAAGTATATGCTGCCTTCAGGAAACACATCTAACTTCCAAAGACAAAACAAGACTCATGGTGAAGGGATAGAAAACAATATTTCAGGCAAATGGAAATCAGAAAGAAGCAGGAATCACCATCTTATTTACAGATGCTTTTTTATCAAAAAGTAAAGAAAAAGATATGCCCTATATACTATTGGTCAAGGGAACAACATAATAAGGGAGATACTGCTATATCTCCCAGATGTATAAAATAAACTCTAACCAGTCTGAACAATATGATATCCTGCAACACCATGATAATTGGGGACTTCAACACCCCACTGACAGAACTGGACAGATCCTTCAAGAATAAACTAAGCAAAGAAGCAATGAACTTAAACACAACATTAGAACAAATGGCCTTAAAGACATATATAGAATATTCCACTCTAATGATACTGAATATTTATTCTTCTCATCTGCTTGTGGATCATTCTCCAAGATTGATTATATCTTAGAGCACAACTCAAATCTCAACAAATTTAAAAGAATAGAAATTAAACCTGGTATCTTTTTGGACCATAATGGAATAAAAGTAGAACTCAATCCCAACAAAAACCTTCATGCCCACACAAAGTCATAGAAACTAAACAATCTTATGCTGAATGACAGCTGGTTAAAAGGAGATAATGAAATCATTAGTTTACTCAAACAAATGACAATGAAGCCACAAGCCATGGGATAATGCAAAGGCAGTCCTAACAGGGAAGCTTATAGAACTAGATGCCCATATCCAAAAAACAGAAAGAGCACATATTAACAAGCTAATGAACCATCTCCAGGAACTAGAAAAGGAAGAGCAATACAATCCCAAACCTAGCATAAGAAAAGAAATAACCAAAATTAGATTAGAATTAAATGAAACTGAGAACAAAAGACCCAATCAGACAATTAAATTTAGTTACAAGATTAAAGTTAACAACAGTTAGTTCTCTGAAAAGATAAATAAAATTGTGGGATCACACTTATGGTACATCTTAGAAGGGTACAGGTGAAACTTACTAAATGCAGAATACAAATGTTTTCATACAATAACAAAGAAAATCCCATGAAGTTTATGTTGAACAGTTGGATGAAAATATTTCAGATTGTATATGAAGCCAGCACATTGTACTCCAATATTGCACTAATATACACAGCTATGCTTTAATAATAA
>CAUYRH010016046.1:0-79682 GCA_963574655.1 Perodicticus potto | reverse complement strand
GACCCAGGCTGGATTCGAACCCGCCAGCTCAGGTGTACATGGCTGGTGCCTTAGCCTGTTGAGCCACAGGCGCCAAGCCAGATGTACAACTCTTTTAAAGTGTGACTGTATTGTTTGCTAGGATTGCATTATTTATTTTTGCATTAAAATTCATTAATCATATTGGCCAATAGTTTTCTTTTTTTTGATGGGTCCTTTCCTGGTTTTAATAGAGATTTTCAGGGTGAAATTTGCTTTGTAGAACATTCTGGAAAGGAGTCCTTCCTTTTCTGTGTTTTAGAATTACTTATGCAATAGAGGTTCTAGTTCCTCTTCGAAGGTTTGATAAAATTCTAGTGTGAAATCATCTTGTCCAAGACTTTTCTGTTTTGGAAGATTTTGTATTGTTGATCAATTTCAGTGCTTGAAATAAGCTTATTCAAAATTTCTAATTCTTTCTGGTTGAGTTAGGAAAGTGATGTGATTCTATTTCCTCTCCATTTTCATATTTCTGGGAATAGAGTTTTTTGCAGTAATCATTGAGGATCTTTTGTATTTCTATGGTATCTCTGTTATTTTACCTTTCTCAGTTCTGATTGAGATCTTGTCTTTCTGTTTCTCATTAGTCTGGCCAAGGGTTTATCAATTTTATTAATCTTTACAAAGAATCAACTTTTTGTTTCACTGATCTTCTTAATCATTCTTTTGTTTTCAGTTTCATTTTATTCTACTCAATTTTAGTTATTTTCTTCTGCTAGATTTGGGGTTGGATTATTCTTCCTTTTTCTGTTGCTTGAGATACCCCATTAGGTTGTTGATTTGCTCTCTTTCTGTGTTTTTTGATGCTGGCATCTGATGCTATAAATTGCCCTCTTTGGAATGCCTTTGTAGTGTCTCATAGATTTTGATAGCTTGTGGCTTCATTATCATTTTGTTTAACAAATATGATTATTTACTTCTTAATATAATCTTTGACCCAGTTGTCATTCCAGCATAAGGTTATTTAGTCTCTACAGTTTTTTTGAGTATGAAGATTTATGTTGCCATTGAATTCAACTTTCATCTATGATGGTCTGAGAATATACAATGAATAATTTCTATTCTTTTGAATCTGTTGAGGTTAGATTTATATCCTAAGATATCAATTTTGTAGGTTGATCTGTGGGGTGATACGAAGAATGTGTATTCAGCTTTGTTAGAATGAAATATTCTGTATATGTCTGTTAAGTTCATTTGTTCTGGAGTCATGATTAAGTCCACTATTTATTTTTTTAGTTTCTGCTTGGGGGATCTGTGAAGTACTGTCAAAGCAGTGTTGACGTCTCCAACTATAATGGTACAAGATGATATCACATTGTTCAGATCATTTAGAGTTTGATTTATGTATCAAGGAGCATTCAGGTTGGGTGTGAAAATGTTATTTATTGAAATCTCTTCCTTTTCTGTGCTTCCCTTGACCAGTATGTAGTGGCCATCCTTGTCTTTCCTTATTGCTATTGACTTAAATCTAGCTGCACCGGCAAATAAGATTGCAACTCCTTCTTTATTCTGATTTTCATTTTTCTGGATTATTGTTTTCTATCCCTACACCCTAAGTCTTGTTTTATCCTTTGAGGTTAGGTGTGTTTCTTGGACATTCCCAAGCATCGTGAGAGATGCAGAAATTCAGATAGTAGTTTTAGAACCCCAGCAAAACTCAGTACAAACAAAGACTCAGTCCTAAATACTTTGTAATTAACCTAGCTGAAGTCAATACAAAGCAGAAAATCATACAACCAAACAGATGGGAGTCTTACCTACAAAGGGAAAAATATCAGGATGACCACAGATCTTTCAGCTGAAACATTTCAACAAACAAGAGGATAATCATTGACCTTTTATCTTCTTAAGACAATTTTCAGCCCAGGATTTTTTATTCTGCTAAACTGAGTTTTGTTTGTCATGGAGAAATAAAATATTTTACTGATATGCAAATATTGAGAAAATTTGCCATAACTAGACCAGCTTTACAGGAATTACCCATTTTTCATAATGCCAGTATGAGGGTCCATCTCCAAAGTAAACACAAATAGAAATTAAAGAAAAAAGCCTAGCTTCCACATTGGGACAAGAGATATATATAGGCTCTGGGCCTCTGAAAAATGAGATGACCAAAACTCTATTATACCTATGGATTCTTTCAATAAATGTGAATGACTTGAATTCTCCTTTAAAGAAGCACAGGTTGAATACAAAAGTTCACAATGCTTGGGAACTTCTCCACCATAATGTGTTGGAGTAGAGAATTTGTGCCTTTGGGACCATCCTCCTCTCCTCCAGGAACCCCTATAATCCACATGTTTAATCTTTTGAAATGATCTCATAACTGTCTCAGTGAATATTTTATTTTTTACCTCCTTTTTCTGTCTCTTTGACTAATTGGGATAGTTCAAAAGTCTTATCTTCAATTCATGAAATTCTTTCTTATCCATGTTCTACTCTATTACTCAGGATCTCTGCTGTGTTTTGAAGCTCCTTGAATGCCTTTTTCAATTCCTTACGCTTTGCTATATCTTTCCTCATTATTTCCATATCCTTGGTGACTTTGTCTTTAAATTCACTAATTTCTTGAGACAACTTTTGGACATTTTTTAATTTCTATCTTCATGTTCTCCTCAATTCCAATCATCTTATTTGCCATTCACATTCTGAATTCTATTTCTGACATTCAGCAATTTCTGTATAGGTAGTATTTTCTGTTGGTTCTCCTTTATAATCTCTTGGAGTGCTCTGATTTTTCATGTTACAAGAATTATTTTGTAGACTCTTCTTAATGAGTATTTTTAATTTTTTAAAAATATTACTTATACTTTTTTAAATGATAGCTTTTCCCTGAATAGTTATTGAGAGACAATCTAATTTGGAACCCTGAGGAAATACCTTACAGATCTATTTGGCAACTAAAACTGTCAGGGTGAGACTTGATTGAGAGGCCCAAGAACTGGCACTAACCACCCCTTCACCAATGAACTGAAGCTTGTGCTTGTGGCTCTTCACCTATAGCCTCATGAAGCTCCCTCTCAGCATTGCAGTAAGAATTTTTGAGGGCCCAGGTTGGTGAGATGCCAAAACCTGGTTCTATCCTAGTGTCAGCCTGTCCTCTACCCCATTTTAGTGAGTGACAGTATTTCACTAGAACTGCTACTTTACAAAGATGTGAGGAGCTGTGGGCCCTTCCCTGACTGGGGTAGCTGGAGAAGGGGAATCTGCAGACAGATCCACTGATTCTGCTCCTCACTGATCCAACACCCCCTATGCAAACAAAGTCAAGTAAGCAGTGGATTTGCAGCCCTTGCCAATGATGGCCAGAGAACAAAAATCCTCAAACAGTTCTGACTTAGAGTTCCAGTTAAACTCTCTCAGGCAGTGTAAGCAAAACCCACTCAAACCAGTTCAGAGGGTCTTTAAGGGACACACACGTCAGCCCTCTAGGTCTCTCTGGGCACAGACACCAGGCAAGGACTCTCCAGGGGAGCTGGGGAAAGGTTTCTTCTAGCAGGGATGAGAGAGAGGAAATTCCACATCTCCCCCACCAAAGTTAAAAGTTCAGAGCCACGATTCCCGTTTGGCAGTGTGCCACTTGGTTGACCAGCCCATACTATACAGGAGCCTCTCCGAGAACATTCTGTGCATTCCCAGGTACAAGAGAACCAGTATCTTGTGGCTCCCTTTTGTGGAGTGAGGTTAGAGGTGTTTTGTTCCCTGCTGACCTGCAGAGCCTCCTGGGCTGGTCTCCCAGTTGGGGAGGGACTCTCCTGTCACTTGACAATAAGCACTTTCAGACTAGTTGCTTCATACCTGATCCCTGTTATCTTTCTTCTTCTTTCTAAGGCCTTGCAGTTTGTCTCAGTGGGGATGATGTGAGCCATGGTTTCTCCTCATTGTGCTCAACTCCTCACTTTCAACTTGCCGGCGTTCACTTCAGTCCAACTTTTCTCCTTGTGGACAGGAGCTTCTGGTAAAAGCTGCCTCTAGTTGGCCGTGTTGCCCATCCCTCCATGATATTTTCTTTTAAATGAAGATGAATTTCTTTGGCATCTTACAGTCTTCTCTTGTCTTATCATTGTGTCTTTCCTCCTTTACAAAGAGAAGCACTCCAGAAAAATTTTCTTTTTACTCATTTTTGTGAAGATTAGCTTGTGGGCTTTCCAAATCTCTGATTGAGACAAGCACAGTGAGGGGAAGAGGACCAGACAGAAATGAATAAAATAATGGGTGGGCATGCATAGACTGAAATAATTGTTGGGTTCTGACTTAAAGCCTGCCACCAGATGCAGCTGTACAGTTGAATTACAACAATTTACTTGCCACCATGGAGCCTGCCACCAGATACAGCTTTACAATTAAAGTAAGATCTTCACTTGTCGCTATAAAACCTGGCACCAAATGCAGCTTGTCACTTGCCACTCACAGACAGGGTTTTGATATGAGTCTGAAAGCAATTGATTTATTATGGTCTCTGGGCAGTCCAACCTCTCTGCTAATCTGTTTCTGTATTTGTAGCCACTCCCCAGAGCTAGCTTCACCCCTTCAGCTCCACCTCAGATTATCAGGCATTAAATTCTCATAAGGAGCATATAACCTAGATCCTTTCACATGTGCAGCTTACATCAGGGTTCAGACTCCCATGAAAATCTAATGCTGCCATTCTTCTTACAAGAAGCAGAGCTCAGGCGGTGATGTGAGCAATGGGGAGCAGCTAGCTATAAACACAGATAAAACCTCCCTGACATGCCTGTGCACACCTCCGGTTGTGTGGTCTGGCTCCTAAAAGGAGAGCTATAGGCACTTGACTGTGGCCTGAGGCTGGGGAATGCAGTACTAAACAATGGGCCATTTTCAAGCAGTCAATATTCTATACCTTCAGTTTATTTTAAGTTAATAGAGAAAAGTAACTTTTCTTTCTTTTTTCCTTTCTTCAAAAGTGATTCCTAATGCCACTTGGGACAATAGTGTACTGATAATCTGAATGTATGATGAAGACTGATAGACAAAAAGATTAAATTTTGATTTTTTTTTTTTTGAGATAAAATCTCACCATGTCACCTTCAGCAGAGTGCCGTAGTGTCACAGCTCACATTAACTTCAAACTCTTGGACTTAAATGATTTTCTTGCCTCAGCCTCCCAAGTAGCTGGGACTACAGGTGCCTGCCACAATGTCTAGCTATTTTTTGTTGCAGTTGTCATCATTTAACTGGCCCGAGTCGGGTTCAAACCCACCAGCCTGGGTGTGGCTGGTGCTGTCATCACTGTGCTATGGGCACTGAGCCTAAATTTTAAATTGTTAAAGACACTTTACAATTAAGAAAGAAAAACAAAGTACTGTTAAGAAAATTACCAACAAGCACACAACAACATGTTGGAGCTGGGAAACCAGGTCACCTGCCCCGTATGAGGACGGCTATACATTTTCGCTATGGGTATATCTCATTCAGGTCTCAAGTGCTCACACACCTTAGAAGTCACAGTCAGTATTAGGAGCAAGCATCCCAGCAGCAATGTCTCAGCAGGAGTCTGTCAGTCTTAGTAGAAGCAGCCAGAGCCAAAGCCTTCACTCACTTCTCCTGGGGCTATTTATAGAAATGATACACCACAGGTGTGGAGACTGCTATGCATTAATGAGGGTGTTCTTGTCTTGTGCTCTTAAGTGTTCTCCTGCCCTTTAAGGAGTGACCAAAGATGTTAAATCCCTTCCCCAATCCTTTATTACCAAAGTATTTCTCACAGGTGCCTCCTACAACAAAATTTACTATGTTAACCTTTCTTAAGTGTAGAATGCATATTTGTATTGTTGTGCTACCAATTTGAAAACTCTTTATCTTACAAAACTGAAACTCTATATCCACTCGACAATTCCCATTCTCTCACCATTTTAGTCCTTGGTAGCCAATTTTCTATTCTTTTCTCTATGATTTTGATGACTCTAGAGAACTCATCTAAGAGCAATCATATAGTATTTATCTTTTTATTGGCTGGCTCTCTTGCCCTTGCATAAATATCCTGAAGATTCATTCTTGCTGTAGTCAAAATATTCTTCCTTTTAAAGTTGAATAAAATGCCCCTTTTACACAATTGAGTCACTTTGAACTTGTGGCTGTTAGAAATAATGCTTCTGTGAACATAGGTGTACAGATATGTCTTTGCGACTCTGGTATTGAATCTTTTGGGTATATAACAAGCAGTGAAATTTCTGGTTTATATGGCAACTTTATTTTTAATTTGTTGAAGAACTATCAGATTTTCCCATAGTCACCGTAACATTTTACGTTCTCAGCAACAGTGCACAAGGATTCCAATTTCCACATCCTTGAGAACACTAGGTATTTTTATTTATTTATTTATTAAATCATAGCTGTGTACATTAGTGCAATCATGGGGTACAATGTGCTGGCTTCATATACAATCTGAAATATTTTCATCCAACTTTTCGACATAACCTTCATGGGATTTTCTTGTTTATTGTATAAAAGCATTTGTATTCTGCAATACCCTTCTAAGATGCACCGTAAGTGTGCATTTTTAGTTTTTAAATAAGTATCATTCTAATGGTGTGAAGTAATATCTCACTGCAGATTGAATGGCATTTTCTTAATGATTAGTGATTTGGAGCACTTTTTCAGTGCTTATTGGCCATTTTTTGTAAGATCATTGGAGAAATGTCTATTCAAGTCCTTTACCTCTTTTAATTGTTTTGGTTGTTGTTGACTTTTAGAAGTTCTTATATTTTGGATAATAATCCCTTATGAGATATATGTTTAACAAATATTTTCTTTTGTTGTGTAGGTTAGCTTTTTATTTTTTGATTGTGTGCATTGATGCCCAGAATTTTTCCTTTCAATGTAGCTCAATTTTTCTATTTTATTTTTGTTGCAGGTACTTTTGGATATATAGGAAAGAATGACCTAATCCAAAGTTATAAAACTTTCCTCTAAATTTTTCTCAGAGTTTTGAAATTTTAGCTCCTATATTTAAGTTGATTTTTGTAGGAAGTATAAGGTAAGGGTACAACTTCCTTATTTACCGCATATATATAACCAGCTTCCACAATATTGCTTGTTGAAAAGACTGTTCTTTCTCCATTGGATTGTCTTGGTACCCTTGTTCAGATGATTTGACATTGAAGGAGAGAATTTATTTCTGGATGATCATTAATCTTACATTTACCTATCATATTTAATGTTGGAATCCTTTTATTACATAGCACTCATCTTTCAGAACCAATGATTTCTTTAAAAACACTAAAATAAATATTAGAATACTTATTCATTTACAAATAGTTTAAAATTCATTGATTTCAAGTAAATCCATACACAGAGGGAAAAGTAGGATTGAAATGTACATTCTTTTGGATTCTTAATGCTTTTTTCCTACTTTCTTATGTTACACTTTATTCATGAGTTCAGAAAATAAGCATTAAGCACCTATAGCATGACATCCACTGTTCAAAAAGCTTGAGGTAAATCAGGGAACAAAAGGAAAAATAATGTGTATGATCCTGATGCCCTTTTCCTCCTAACTTAAATACTTAGGTTACAACTTCATGGAGGATCTCATTGAACTGTTTTAATTTTTAACAGTTAATGTAATAAATTACAGGTGATCACTACCTGCAACCATTCTTTTTTATCTATTTAATCATTTAAAATTACATGCTGCACACCTAATGTTTTGGCATAAAACATGTCAAACCTAATAATCCCAAAGACCATAACCATGTTTTTTCTTTGAGCAAAGTGGTACCATGAATTACATCATTTTGTGTTTTTTGTTTATGTAACATATGTATTTCTATTTTCTTCTGTGTGTGTGTGTGGGGGGGAGTTGGGGGTATGGTTGTGTGTAGAGAAGAGAGAGAAAGAGAAAGAATTGTTTCATACATTTGCGAGGAGTGCTGGCAAATCTAAAATTCATAAGACACACAACCTGCAGATTGGAAACTCGGGCAAAAGCTAATGTCACAGCCTTGAGTCTCAGCCTTCTTTTAGAAATCTCCATCTTTGTTCTCAAGGTTTTCAACTGACTGAGCAAGGCCTATCCACCTTGAGACAGTAATCTGATTTATACAAAGTCTACTGACCTAAATGTTAATTTGTAGTCAAAGTTTACTTTTTAATGTTGATTATGCCTAAAAAATGCCATCATAGATTCATCTTGACTAGTATTTGACCAAACATCTGGGAAATCATGTCCTAGCAAAGTTGACACATAACTGTAACCATCATACCATTAAAATTAGAGTTAAGTTTTTCAACCTTTCATTCTCTTGTGTAACACAATTATATATCTGTACACTTTATCATGTGACTTTTAAGTGTTTCTTGATTTTTGATACAAAGGTGTAAATATAAGTAAATTTTTTTTTCAGATGAGACTACATGCAACAACCCAAGAACTGAGCTACAATGTGGTGGACTGGGGCTCCTCCTTAACCGGGAACCTTGCTCCACCAAGGGTCTTGCAGACAGAGGGAGAGAAAGTGCTGTGAAATTTACACACACTCAGTGTTCTGACCTGTTGGAGACAACACCATATCAACCCCTTGCGAAGCTAACAGGCACAGACCCAAGCCCAGTACTTAAGGCTATTTATTAGAAAATTGGGGACCTCTTTATAAAAGGCAAAAAGTGAAAAGGTAACAGCTTTGCGTTTCAATAAACAAATAGATCTTTGTTTAAAGAATAAAGTTATGAAGCTGAAGGACAGGGGTGTACTAAGTTACAAATCATGGAATGCTTCAGGGAAATTTTAATGTTTAATGAGGGAAAGTTACAGCCTTCGGATCAAGGTGTCTGCAGTATCTGTGGGGTCAATTATCATTCACTTTCTATTTCATTTATATTCTTGTCTACATGCTGCTGATCTCTTAACTAGAGATTTCCCAGACTATTTTCTTATGTACTCTGCTGGACATTCCAAACCCCCTTCACCACCATAGCCTTGCATTGCAGCAGGGGAGTGGAAACTCTGCACCATAACTCTCTCAAGATTTCAGGAAGAATGCCAGCCTACTCTACCTTTTGCTCACAATTATATAAAAAGATTAACCAAAGTGTGGAGAACTGGCACAGTGGTTAAAAAAAAGCAAATCAGGATCAGTTATGTAGCCATTTATTCTTTGTTAAGTTGAAACTTAATCTGCAGCAATGTACATCAAGATTCTACAGATCCAACTAAGGATAGAGAGATCTAGTTTATTTATCAACCAGCTTCCATATGTAATTGTTTGGGGGTCTACCCATGAGTTGATGAGTGACAGTGCTTCAATCTATCCTGCTTAGTGAATGGAAAGAGCACAGACCAATGAGCAAAACCATGTGGAAACCACAGGTATATCCAATAAGCAGCCATTGGAGAATTCTCAGATGACATGGATGAGACACAGAAGCCACTGATACAGGCGACCTCTTATACCATTTATTTCTACAGATGATCCATGTTAACTCCTCTCTTTGCTGTCACTGGTGTGACTAATCACAGCTGGTCCTAGGGCAGTAGTTGATAGTATCTCCCTGATCTATGGCTCATTTTAGAATCTCCTTGTATACTTCCAACTCTTGTGCTCATCTAGGTAGTCTATCCACTGAGAGAAGGATATCTTCATCTCTGAGTGTCTGAATCCTTCACAGGCTGTAATTGGGTGATTATTTATTTGCAATATCTGAAAGGACAACCTAGTAATTCCTCTGGATCCAGATATATTTGTTTTTGATCCCAATAGTAGCTTTGATTCATTTTCTTCATGAAAATTCAGAATTACTCCTGTAAGTATAGTTTGTTGTTTTTTGTTGTTGTTGTTGTTGTCATATTGCATGAAAAGCAAAATATGACAAGGCAGTAACCACAGCGTCAGGTTCCGTGAAACTTCACTGTGTCTCCTAGTATGCTCCGGTTACTCATATCTAAGATCTCTGGCCTTGCTAAGCCTAAATTGAAAACCTTTGATGAGCAAATATCAAAGCCTATCTCTGACTCCCTGCTGATATTTATGACAGGGTCAGTGTATATGTCATTGCAAAGATTTTAGAACAATTGGATGTTCCACTTTACATAATGTACAGTTATTTGGTAATTTAATATGAGTCCTTTCGAGGAAGAGTTGGAGTAATTATTACTATGTTTGTTTTATTATTGTTAATGTCCTTCTTCAAGTGAATGTGAATGTTCACAAGATGGTTTCTGTATCTCAAAATGGGTTTTATATAATAGAAGCTAGGTGAGGAATTATGGTTTAACATTGTGGGGGAGAAAAGTATTCTCACTCGTGATTTTTTGTTTTTGTTGCTGATGTTATTGGAAATGCCCATCAATACTCTCACTATTTATCTAGCTTCTAGGAACTCCATGTTCTATCAGCCATCACCAGTGATACCAGGTTGTCTTTTTACCCTTTTTCTTCATTATGATAATTAAGTCCATTTTGTATATGATGATTTTTTTCTACCACTTTCTTTCTGACGGTCTGGAATACTCCAAAACCTGCATACCACAACAGCATACCCTTCCATCAATCCTGGTGTACTAAGGGGCTCTACCACTGTTTTTCTCCTATGCAAGTGCACCTTTCACAAATGAATTTTTACATTGTTGTGAATCAAGTGTTTGTTATGCCCTGTAAGGAACATAGTCAACTTGTTTCTCAGTCTAATGTAATAAACCCATTCTAACATAATAAGAGACTACTCTGATTCATTCTTTAATATTCTGCCATGAAACTTTTGGTATTTCCAGTTAATTTACATAATGCACTATTTTCTCAAAATTTTCAAGGTCTGTCCAGCAGATTATTAGTATCAGCTCCAGATATCATTTATTATTACTGGGCAAGCAATAAAAAAATAAAATTTCAGAATCTCATCCTGGGGATAAATTTTTCTAAAATTACTTTAAGTATTAATTTTAGTTTGGTCTTGATTTTTAGTTATTATAACTATATAATATGTGTCTGTATTTATAGGGTACATATGATGTTTTGATATAGGAATACAATGTGAATTAATCAAGTCAGGTAATTGGAGTAGCCATCCTCTCAGGCATTTACAGTTTCTTTGTCTTGGGAACATTCCAATTCCACTATTATAGTTATTTTCATGTATACTATAAACTATATTTGACCATAGGCACTTTGTTGTGCTAACAAATATTGTTAATTCTATCTAACTGTATTTTTGTACCTGTTAACCATTCCCACTTTATATCTTCCTTCTCTCCACTTTTCTCAACCTCCGGTAGCCATCCTCATACTCTCTGTCTCCATAAGACCAATTACTTTTAATATGTAGATCACACATGTGAGTGAGTGAGAACGTGAGAGATTTTTCTTTCTTAGTTTGGCTTATTTTCCTTGGCTTAATATTCTGCAGTTCCATCCAAGTTGTTGCAAATGGCAATAGTTCATATGTTATGAATATACAATATTGCACTGTATATATATATTACATTTTTTTAACCACTCATCCACTGATGGACACTTAATTTGATCCCAAATCTTGGGTACTGCAAATAGTGCTGTAATGAACATGGCAGTACAGGTACTTTTTTATATACTAGATTCTCTTATATATATATGTACACACACACACACACACACACACACACACACACATATATACATACATACATAGATACACATATACTTAGCATTAGTTTGCTGGGTCATATGTTAACTCTATTTTTAATTTTATAAGGAATATCCATACGGTTGTTCTCCATATTGGCTGCACTAATTTACAATCCCATTAACAGTGTACAGGCTGTACAGATATTCCTTTCTCCTTCCTGCACATCTTTGCCAACATTTGTTATTGCTGTTGGTTGTTGTTGTTTGTTTATTTGTTTGTTTTTATAAAAGCCATTTTAACTTGGGTGAGGTGATATCTCCTTGAAATTATGGTTTGCAATTCTCTTATGATTAATGATGTTGACAATATTTTTATAAGCTCGTTAGCCATCTGTATGTCTTTTTTAAATTAAATCATTAACAAAAATTGATTCTCACTGGATAAAAGATTTAAACTTAAGACATAAAACTATGAAAATACTAGAAGAGAGTGCAGGGAAAACACTTGAAGAAATCAGCCCGGCAGAATATTTTATGAGGGGGAGTCCCCCAACCCCCAGGCAACTGAAGCATCACCAAGAATGTATGTCTTTTTTTTTTTTTTGAGACATGTCTATTCAGATACTTTGCCCAGTTTTATAGCATTATTTAATTTTTTTCCTACTGAGCTGTTGGGGCTCCTTAAACAATTTAGTTGTTAATCCCGTCTCAGATGTGTAGTTTGCAAATATCTTCTCTCATCCTGTGGGCTATCTCTTCCCTTTATTGATTGTTTCCTTTGCCTGGCAGAGCTTTAACTTGATATTTGTACCTGTTAATCATTTCCATTTGTCCAATTTTGCTTTGGTGCCTGTATTTTGGGAGTCTTACCCCAGAAATTATTGCCTGGGCCAATGCCCTCAAGTGTTTTGCCAATGTTTTCTTTGAGTAGTTTCGTGTTTTCAGGTCTTAGATTTAAGTCTTTAATCCATTTTGATTTAATTTTTGTGTATGGTGAGGCAGAAGGATCTAGTTTCATTCTTTTGTGTATGGAAATCCACTTTTTTCTTTTTTCCTTTTTTTTTTTTTTTTTTAGACAGATTCTCACTATGTTACCATTGGTAGAGTCCTGTGGTGTCACAGCTCACAGCAACCTCAAACTCTTGGGCTTAAGCAATTCTCTTGCCTCAACTTCTCAAGTAGATGGGACTACAGGCAGCTGGCTATCTTTTGTTGCAGTTATCATTGTTGTTAAGCTGGCCCGCCTTGGGCCAGCTGGTTCGATGCTTCCAGTCTTGGTGTATGTCGCCGGTGCCATAACTATTGTGCTACAGGTGCCAAGCCTGGATATCCACTTTTTCATGAACCATTTATTGAAGACAATGCCTTTCATCCCTGTAGGTTCTTGGTAACTTCATCAAAGATAAGTTCACTATAGATATATAGATTAATTTCCACTTTCCCTATTCTATTTCATTGGTCTATTTTATTTATTTTTATGCCAATACTATACTGATTTAGTAACTGTAGCTTTGTAGTATAAATTGAAGTCAGGTAATGTGATTCCTCCAGTTTTGTTCTTTTTGACCAATATGCTTTTTGATTATTCTTGGTCATTTGTAGTTTCATGTATCTGTGGTTTCGTATGCTCAAAATAATGCAAGATTCTTTTTTCTATTTCTGCAAAGAATACTATTGATATTAAATAGGGATTTATTGATTTTCTAAATTCCTTTGAGTACTATGGACATTTAGACTACATTGATTCTTCCAATCCATGAGCATGTAATATTTTCCCACTTTTTCTATTCTACCCTTTCTAACTCTTTCATTAATATTTTACAGTTTTCTTCATGGAGGACTTTTACTTCTTTAAGTTTATTCCTAGTTCTTTCATTTTATTTGTAGCTATTTTAAATAGGATTACTTTTAGATTGTTTGCTCTTGGCAAACCACAAAAGCAATCCCTGTTGGAATTGATAAACAAGTTTGGTAAAACTGGAGGATACATAATCAACATACTAAAATCAGCAGCATTTCTATGTGCCAATAAGCTGTAGTCCATTATCTCTCATGAATGAGAATGAAAAAAATCCCCAACAAAATACTAATAAGGAACTGAAATTAGCAACATATAAAATCAACTATTTATCATGATAATCTGTCACATGACGGCAATGTAGGTTCAAAATATTAAAATTCATTAATTCACTATATCCTATCTCTAGAAAACAAAACAGCACACACATAAAAATAACATGATTATTTCACTAGACAAAGAAAAAACACTGGAAAAAACTCCAGTCCCTTCTGATGATGAAACCACTCCACACCTTAGGAATACAAAGGAATTTCACAATATGAATAAGTATTCTGGAAAGAACCCACAGATACCATCACACATAGTTGTGAAAGTCTGAATATTTTCCTTGTAAAATAAAGAACCTGGGTAGAAGGAGGTCTCTTTTAGTCACTTGTATTCAATATTATACTGGAGGACATGGGCAGGGCACTTAGGGCAGAAAGAGAAACAGAAGATATAACTACTGGAAATGAAGAGATACAACTATCTCTGTATTTTTATGTCATGATATTTTATATTGAAAATTCTAGGGAATCCACTAGTAAAACTCTTGGAACTAATAATTGAGTTAAGCAAATTTACAAAGTGTAGCACCAAATCAAAAATGTCTGTTGAACTTTGTATACACTTGTAATGAATAATCAGAAAATATGATTAAGAAAATAATGCTATTCATAATAACACCAAAAAGAACAAAAGAACTTAGAAATAAATATAACAAATAAATAAAAAATTAACTTTGTTTAAAGATGATAAAAGAGATCAGAACAAATGGGAAAATATTATGAATGTGGATGAATCAGAAGATTTAACAATGTTAAGATATCCATAGTTCCTATCTAATCTACAGATTCAAAGCAATCCCTATCTGTATCACAGCTTACTTCATTGTAGAAAATGACAAGCCGATTTTGAATCATATAAAATTTCATCCACACTAGAATAGCTGAAATAATCTAGGTAAAGAAGAACAAACTATGAGGACTCCAAAGCAATTTTACTGAAGATAGTGTGGTAATGACACAAAAGTAGATGCATATATAAATGTAAAAGAATTGAGAGTACAAAATAAAACACATACATCTATGATTAATTGATTTTTGATATATGGTGCCAGGATCATTAATTGTGAAATGATAGTGTTTTCAACAATTGGTCATGGTACAAGTTGATAACAATGTATAAAAGAACGAAATTTGACTTAACACAAATTCAAAATGAATCAAATATCTAAATATAGGATCTGAAACCATGGGGATAAATCTTTATCCCTGTAGATATGGAACAAGATTCTTTGATATATATGTAACATCAAAATCAAGAGCAACCAAAGGGGGGAAAAAGACATACTGAGATTTCATCAAAATCTAAAAAAAAAAAAAAAAATTGCATTTGGAAATACCCCGATTAAAATGTAAAAAGAAAAATTACAAAATAAGAGAAAGTATTTAAAGTTCATGTATCTGGTCAGGGACTTATATCTTTAATATATAAAGAAACTGTACACCTCAGTACTGAAAAGATAACCCATTTATCTTAAATGGCTAGAGGATTTGAGTAAACAATATATAAATGGCCATTAAGTACAAATAAAAAGGTTCAAGGTCATTAGTTTCAAGAAAAGTAATAAAACCCAGAATGAGATGCCACTTCATGCCCACAAGGATGGCTAAAACCAAAAATCATAAAATCAAGTCAGATAAAAACATTCTGAGAATTTCCTAAATGATTAAACATGGAATTACTATATGACCTAGCAATTTTACTCCTTATAATAACCCATAAGAAATGAAAGCATACGTCTACATAAAAATTAACGTGAATGTTTACAGAAGCATTATTCTTAATATCCATAAGATGGAAATACTCAAAGGTTCATCAGTGGGGGAATAGATAAATAAAATGTGTAAAACTGTGATAAATGCACAAAATGAAATGTATTCATCTACAAAAAGAAGAAATAAATTACTAACAAAAGGTACAATTTGATGAGCCTTAAAATTGTTATGCTGAGTGAAAGAAGCCAACCATAGAAGACTACATATCACATTTCATTGCATTCCTGTGAAATGTCCAGAACAGGGAAATCTCTAGGGACAGAAAGTATATTAGTGACTCCTTAAGGCTAGGGGAGGGGGAGAGAAGGAGTGAGGGTGAACGATTATAGGGGATCATTTTTGAGGTAATGAAAGTGTTCTAAAATTGACTGTGGTGATGGTTGCATACATGTGAACTTACTAAAAACAATTGAATTTTACATTTCAAATGGTTGAGTTGTATGGTATATGAATTACATGATAAAAAAGCTTTTTAAACACAGAAGAGACACAGAGAGACATTGACGACTTTAAGCAATATTAATAAACTGCTATTTTTATGTCTAAAAATTCAAGTGAGTCAAGAAGTTGTGAGTTTTATGTTTTGATAATAGAGGCACCTGTTGTTCAGTAAGGTGGCCCTTTGATACTACATTAGAGACAATAAAATTAGTTTTGAGCAAGGTACCAGAATTTTCTACACAGGGCAAAAATATCAGTCCTATTTTAGAATTTTTAAATCTTATTCAGATATTCAAGCTACAGAAATTTTGGAAAAGAAGTGAAAATGTGAAATAGACACTTTAAATATAAGACAGTGGGTTAGTGATTTTATTTTAAGTTTTGTTAAGAGTTCTTCTTGTATATTTCATCTCTTCTGAGAGAAGCTGGAAAATAAAAAATGGCAACCTTGAAACATTACAGAAATTAGATTGCATGGGATGTTGATGTAAAAGATAATGACATTTGATATTAAGTATACTTTTTATAGACAATGTCCCAAGAAGTTCAAAGATATCAGAGTTAGGTTATTTCAGCAGTGAATCACCACATAAAAAGCAATATAATTTCTATAACATAACCATTAAAGTTAGCCTATCAAGCTTAGTCAAAATGCAATTAATTTTTCCTTCCAGGTTATTTTCTACATAAATGTGTACAACAACTGTAAACCTATATTCTATTTGAACTGGTCACTGATAATCCTGAAAAAATCATTTATTTCAACTCATAGTACATGCTTCATTTTCCTTCTTATACTTCTGAAATGTAACAAGCATAGATCTGATTCAGACTGCCCAAACCTGAGATGTCAGTTCAACAATATTGAATACCTTAAAAACAAATATTGTTTCAATGTCATGTTAAATGTATGTCTTGCTCGATACCCATCCCCACTTTTATTCTTTATAACTTGGAAGTTCTCTCACCACTTTTTTGTTAATTACATCTGTCATAACGAAAGCACATTCAAATTTATGGCTCACATTTATTTGTTTGCAAACCTATATGTTTTTACTGAAATATGGTCTCCTAAATAATACTATCTTATTTTTATTTTATTTTTTGTAATCAATTTTCTATTTCTCATAATGTAATCATATTGTATCTACCAAATAAATGCTTATAAACAAATGACCAGAAGTTCAAGTAAATTAGCTCATACATGCTGAATAAGGAAGAATCTTAGAAGAAAACATGCAGCTCTATTTCTTACTTTTCAAATAACAGTGTAGGGAGAACAATAAAAGAGTAAGCAATATGGAATAACTCTTTAATTTCAAGGTAAAATATTTAGGTCAAGGATTAAAATGCTGTTGATTGTTTTCTTTCCATAAGCATCATCTCAAATGTGTTCTAATTAATCCTTGAATTTATCTGTTTACCTATCTATCCTCTATAGGTTATCTGTCCAATGTATTGAGACTCCTCACATCTAGACTCACACTGGTCATTCTTCTTTCTAACTTTTGGCCATATGTGAAATGGTATATCATTGACGCTTTCATATACATTTCTATGATCGTGATGTGTTTAATCACACATGTGCTATTTAGATTAGTACTTCTATGTTCATTTGCAAGATTTTCTCATATGCTTTTATGGCATTCATGTTTTCTGATCATAAATTACTTATTTATGTGGTTTGGGACATTTATCCAAGATGATTCTCACATTATACTTTCTTGTTGATTTTGAAGAGTTCATATAAATTCAAGATCTTAAATAGATATTAGCCCACTTTCAAATTGTACTATAAACAATAATATAATAGCTGGTAGTACAGGCACCTATGAGTACTTCCTTTTTCTCATTAATAATGACATTGCTATCACTCATTTTTTATCTATATGCTATATAACCAATACATTGTTATCATTATTCTTTAAAAGTTAACCTTTAGATCAATTAAGAATAATAGACATAAAACTTTTATTTTACCTTCACTGATTCCTTTTTATGTGGGTCTGAGTTTTTATGCATATCAATTTTCTTCTCTCTGAAGAACTTCTCTTGATGGTTTTTGGAGGGAAAGTCTACTGAACACCCTTGGTTTTAGTTTATCTGAGAAAATATTTCTCTTGCACTTTTGAAGTATAAATTTGGTGGATATAAAATTCTAGATTGCAGCTAGGATGAATTTATTGGATATAAAGTTCTATATTCCAGCTTTAGTTTTTTCTTTACTTTAAATATTTCACTCAATTTCCTTTATTCTTGTGGTTTCTGACATGAACTTCACTCCTTTGATAATACTCTTGTATTGGCAATGGTAATATTTGGTAATAAGGTTTTCTAACAACTCATTGCCATTCAAGAATGAAGAATTTAGCACTGTCCTCATACTCTTTTTTTTTTTTTTTTTTTGAGACAGTCTTACTATGTCACCCTCCGTAGAGTGCTGTGGAGTCACAGCTCACAGCAACTTGAAAGTCTTGGTCTTAAGTGATTCTCTTGCCTCAGCTTCCCAAGTAGCTGGGACTACAGGTGTCTGCCACACACCTGGCTAATTTTTGGTTGTACTTGTCATTGTTCTTTGGAAGACTCAAGTGGGGTTCCAACCCGCCAGCCCCAGTGTATTTGGGTGGCGTCCTAGCTGCTGAGCTACAGGCGCCGAGCTGAACTTAATCATTTGTACCCTCATGTTAAAAAGAAATTTTTTAAAAAGAAAATAATAGTAATTCTTACACTCAAATTCTTTGGAAATATCTTAGAAATGTTTATCTCTTCATTGTCTTTTCTGTGTTTCTTTATCTTGGACACATATAAAATGGCCTTTCATTATACCTACATGTGTCTTACTCATTATTATTTATTTAATGTTTTCCATATTTTTATTAATTTTTTACTCCTTCTGACAACATTTCTTATTTTTTGGCTACGATTACTTTGTTTCCCAATCTCTTGCATTTTTAAATTTAATTTTCATGCAGTTTAATCATAGTATTCCCATTTGGAAGTGAATAACTTCTTTATGCTTTATGATATGCATTTTATCCTTTATCTCTGAAAAGAAACACAGATCTCAATTTTGTCTTTCTTGCTGACTCTAGAAAAAAGGAGTTAGCTCCAACGTAGTTTTCCATTGAGGTGACTGCCGCTTTGAAAACCACCATCTATACTGGGAATTATTATTTCTCACCTGAACAAATATAGCAGTTTTGGTGGAGGTGAAAAGAAAAACTAGTGGAGGAAACTGTTTCCATATGTAGACAACTCAGTGAAGCCCTTCTCTAAAGCATTCCCAATTATGCATTGTGTCTTTTCCATGCATGCTGCGAATTTCTCCCTATAGGGAGAAAAGAGTCTACTCTCTCCCAGCGGTTTCTTACAAAATTGTAATATTATTTTTTTTAGATTCAAGTGTTTCCATTTTATTTCTGTTCATATCCACGATTGAGTAACTTGATCTAATTTTTCATCGTACATGGAAAATAGAAATTTAAACACTGATCCTTATTGAAAGCAACTCACATAAAATATGATAACATGCTAAAATAGTATTTAAAATATTCACGTACTTCGATGAGTCCTACAACTGGAAGGGAAAGGGTTTTGTGAACAATATTTTTTCTTAATTGACAGAAACGTCTCAGTTGTGAGATGTAGAAAACATCTATATTAAAGTAAAGCACATACATAAGAATAGAAATTTATAAAATTAAAAATTTGAATGTTCCTTTTACTTAACTCATTGATATTTCATTCTGCTAAAATCTTCCCAAGCTATTATATAATCAACACAACCAATTTTAAATGAATTAAAAAGAAGTAACATTGTTGGAAGAGAAATAGATGTATTTAAAAGTAATGATGTTCTTTTCCTGATTTTATTTCAGGTAATTTGTCATTTTCAGATTGTGACTTTATCAAAGTAGAATATGTCAGTTTCACAGAAATTTTGTCAGAGAGCTGCAGTAAAACATCACTGTGATGCACAACAGATGGCTTTGTAATGGCTTGTTTAATTATTTCCATCGAGTTCAATTTTTAATGTAATATAGTTCAAAGAATTAAAATTAAACAAAAGTATTCCAGAAAGAAAACTGATGTCATTAGGTGAGTCACTTCAGCTTCTGAATGTGTGCAAAATTGTTAATTTATTAATTACTCAAAACTGAGGAAAATAAGTGATCAAAAAGAGTAAGGTAAAAGCCACTTAGTATAGATATTATATGTCAAGATTTTTGGAAAATGCAATTAGAAAATGATTCAATAAATTAAAAAGTAATTCTAGAATGATGTAAATATACTAATTTTAGCAAGTCTCTGCAATAGGTTATGTAATTAGACACATTATTAAATACTGAATTCTTAGTTATATGACAGAAATGTAAACATTTAAATGGAATAGCGTCTGGTGAATGAGAAAGGCAGAAATCCTAAATTGAACGAATTTTTTGATTGTGGCCTATTGAATACAAATTTCTGAAAGATATTACAAACTGAAAATAAAATTCTTCCCTTTTTTAAGCACATAAAATACTCTAATACCTTTACAACAATGTCATCGAAATGAATAGCTATGATTTTTCCCATAATCTTTTCTATGTTAATTCAATTTTTTAAAATTTGTTTAATTGCAAATAGACATCTTAGAGTTGTATGTTTTATAGGATACAAAGTAATTTATGAATACAAAACATAATAATTAAATATAACTAAGTAAAATATCTCCCACTTTGATTATTTTTATAAAGGATTTTCTATTCAAATGTTGTAAGTAATGAAAACTATACTATTTCTGGATGTAAAAAGATAGAAGGACACCAAACTTAAACCTCTTGAGTGAATTGTAAAAGTATTAAGCAGGCCAAAAAATAGCAAGTTTGAATGAGAACCTAATTTTACCTAAGTGTGATAGTCAGATTAGTAACTGCTTCTCATGTGCTATGTCATTTAAGCTTTATTACCTTGCTTTGAAATAAATTTCATTTTCTTCTTTTTTTCTGGTGAGATCACTAAAACTCAGATAGGGTAGGTAAATCTAAAATCTAATTAAGTCCTTTATGAGGTTCTCAGGAAAAATGCATCATTATCACATGAGGTGCCACTCCATGGATATTTTTACAATGAAGACTCTTCCAAATAATGATTATAATATATATAAACACTTACCTGGGTCTTTGTAAAATTTTCTCAATTTTTTTTCATAGCTTTCCACATAGAAGTTTATAGATGGCCTTTCCTTGATTTATTCCTAAGTATTTGATTGCTAATATTCCATTAAAACATGTTTTAACTGTTATTTTCTAGTAGTTTGATATCTAGTTATCTATTGATATATAACATGTAATTTATTGTGATATTACCTATTTAAAAAGATTAAAATTGCATATGAAATTTTATAACTGATACAAATTCACTCTAAATATATTTAAAATACAATTATATTATTTGAAAATATAAGATTTTTCTTTTTAAATAATCTCCTCTTTAATTATTATCTTTTGCCTAATGTAGTTGATAGATTCTATAATGCAGTGTTGAATGATGTGTTAATAATAAGGCTATTTTAAGCCTCATTTCAGAGCCATCATATATTTGATAGGTTTCTGGTAGATACTCTTTGCTGAGCTGTGAGTTTACTTCTGATTCCCAGTTTTCAAAAACTTCTACCAAATGAAACTTTAATTTTATCTATGTACCAATTTGTTAGTTTTTCTACATCTCTTGATCACATTATGTTTCTATTTAAATCTGCTAACTACATGAGAAACAAAATGATTAATTCTGAAATGCCAAATGAATTTAATTTCTTAAATAAAATCAGTTGGATCAGGATTTATTTTCATCATTAAATATGACTGATATAGTCTGCTAATATTTTATTTGCATAAAATTTAATGTGTATTTAGAAATATATATAACCTGACAAGGGAACCATGATGTAGAAAGCACTTGCATTTTATATTCGTTATAAAAATAAAAAATCTCTGAGAGTGGACTTACGTAGTTTTGAATATTTAACAAAATCCTCTAGTGCAGTCACGGAACTGGAAATTTTTTCTACAAAATATAAATTATGCAATTTATTTATTGTTATGTGATTATTCAGAATTGTCACCTAAATAGACTTTTTTCCTAGGCATCTATCCATTTCATCTAACACAAATACTAGTATTATAATGTCTTTAATTCCATCATGTTATCCCATGTATGTTCATTCTACTTACAACTTTCATTTTGATCTCACTGGAAATATTTACTGCAAGGATATAGTAATTATGTTTTTTATGGGGACTATGTGTAATTGTTTCAAGTTCATTCATTGAATAATATAAGTTTTCCATAATTTGTGAAGTAACAGGTTTATCATAAATAAATGCCTATGTGTATTTGTACTTACTTGAAAACTTTCTATTCTATATTTATGTGTGCACATCACCATACTGTCTTAATTCATCTAGATTTGTAATAAATGTTAAATGTTTAATATGATGTTTACCCTCGTTTAACTCTCAAACTTTTAATTTTGTAAATTCTAATACTTTTATTTAATTACATGTATACTTTACTTAAGATATTGTACAGATGACATATATATTACACAAATATATATATAAATAAAGGAGTACGTATACATTTTATGTAGAATGAATGATCATCTCCTATGCTTAAAGACAAATTTCCTATTGGGATTGTATTGCAATTACATTAATGCAATAATGTAATTATTTATTTTATGCTAATCTTAAATAAATTGATTTTACCCTTTCCAATTTATCTTTAGTTTGTGTAATTGATTTGTTTACTTTTTTCACTTTTTTCCCACAATACTGCCATCATATGTTTTCATTTCTTTCTCGTGTCTCATAAGTTTTTAAGATTCATCACCTCTGCTTTGCCCTCTGATTTTATGGAGTTGGTTTTACAGTTACCTTTTGGTTGCATTTGGTTGCATTTTTTTCATGGTATATTCTGTGGAAGGATTTTTCTATTGTTTGCTATTTACTCATTATTAACTTTTCCTATTACTTTTTTCTGTTTACTTATATGTGCAACAAGTTGATGTGCAGCCATTCTTTCTATATTTTTTTTGATTTTCTTTGATAAAGAATTTTTATCCTAGGTGGACAATTTATAAAATTCGGTTCTGGAAAGCAGAAATGAGTTGTTCTGGAACAGCAATATTCCTCACCGGCTTATAGTAAAACTCTTCAGGATATGTAATCACATTTGCTTTTGCATTTTTCACACATATGCATATTTGTGTGTTTATTTATATGAATTATGATAATATTTGTTCCTTTCTATTTATCGAAGTTAAATAGCTATAAGACAGTTTAAACTTTAGTTTTTCCTCTATCCTGAATCAAAATAACCATCATTTTCTGCCATTAGACTATCCATTCATATCAAAGTGATTTATTTTCATTAATCCTATCATTGCCTCTCTTTGTTACACAGTAGAGTTCCAAAAATTTCCCAGAACTAGCTCACTTCCATGTCTCCAAGCAGAGTTTTTTGTTTTAATCATATCATGATACAATTCTTCTTTTTGGAATTCTGTCTTGTGGCATTTTATAGCATATGCATTTCAGGCATCTTATAGCAATGTCTTGTTAAATTTTATTTATTTCCAAATTGAGAATATATTTCTCATCTCTTTTAAAAGAAAATTTACATTCCTATTTTTTATTCTCCTTTTAGGATTTTGTATGATATAAAAACAAACAAACAAACAAAAAACCCCGAGGAAACAGATGCATCTTTAATCTGCCATTTTAAACCCAAAACTCCAAAGTATAATTTTAACAGTTACTCCTCAAAATTTATGAGTTTTGGCAGTACCTGTGCCTTAACAGAGTAGGGCACCAGCCGCATATGCCAGAGGTAGCAGGGTCAAACCCAGCCCCGGCCAAAAACTGCAAAAAATAAATAAATAAATAAAAGTAAAATAAATGAATAAATAAAATTTATAAGCCTTATCTGCCACCTTTTAAAGAATATATTTTAGAAAATATACAACTGTGATTGTTACATAAATAAAAATTTATCAAGTATCTATTATTTTATTTAACTCTAAAATTCTGGCTTAAAAGAGAGTTATTTGAATGTACCTAAATAGATAGTCATGAAAACTGAAATTGCTAGGATCCCACCCCAGGAGCAGGGTCCTTTAAGACCTATGGCACTGGCAGCTATCAATTGAAGAAAAATAAAGTTAAAAGAGGTAAGAGATAAAGAGATACACCATGCAGAATAGAGTTTTCAGAGGTGGGGACACAGAAGACCACCACTAGCTTTTGGGATTCCAGCAAGTGGCCCTAGTATTTGTTCCACCCAGCATTTTTTTTTCATATATAGCCGAAAAGGTAAGCTGAGGAAGGGAATAAAAACATCAGCAGTTTCTCTGCGTAAGCATGTTAATTCTTATTCTATCTATAATCACTGACTTTAAGGATCTGGGCAGACTTGAGAAATCCTTGTGTGGGGGCGGCCTCCTGTCTGTGGTCATGTGTAGATTCTTTGTGGGTGGTTAGACCCCTCTAGTTACTCTGTGGGGCACGTGCAATGGCATCAGTAGTCCTCTGAAGAATTGGTGGAAGAGAAAAATTTTCTTCTGATCTCTACCTAAAGGTGTTTCCCTCGATGTTTAGTGTATAAGCTCTCCTTCCCATATTTCAGGGCTTGATCTGTTCCCTTGATTTCCTCCCTGGTCATAATACAAATCCCCATAATGAGTATTTACTTTGACCGTTGACTAGGTAGAGGACAGACTAGTTCATGTTCCCTCTCAAGCTTTGCACGTCCTTCTATTATGGCCCTTGTCCTTCAGAGTACTTACAGATCCAGGCGAGGGTGTTTGCCAGCTGTATCCTTTACAGGCCAGGCTTCTACTAAAAGCAGGAACTTCTCAGACAAGTAATTTAGCTGCTAGTTTAAAAGTAAGCTAGCTAAACTCTTTTTATTGCACCTTACTCAGCTTATTTCTCTGTTTTTTCCCTTTCCTGGAGGTGTTTTCCCTTGCCCAGAATGGGGCCTCCAGTCCCCATTCTCCCTGTAGAAATAAAATTTCAAATAGGGGCAAAATTGTTCACTATCCACAGACCAATAAACAAAGTACTTCACAAGACATAATTCAATTGTATTTTTATAAAGAAGAGTAATTTACATCATTATTAATTTTTTATGATTATAGTCTTGTAGAGTAATTAAAAGATAACAAAAGTTGGAGAGAAAGCAAAGGTGTACCAGACACAGTGGCCAGTATTCTCTTTTGCCTATTTCAGTTTTCCTCAATTGTTCCTAGAACATCTGGCTGAGGAAACAAGTTATGCTTTCCAATTGCCATACTAGAATTTCAGTATTAGCAATTGGGCTGTTCATAGCATCCAAATTTGTTTTGTTACCTTAACCTCTATATGTTCACTTATTTCTGACATTTTGCCAATTCTCCGATCACTTTGTAGCAGGTATTATGACATAATCTTTCCCTACAATGGTGGGTCCGAGTATTTATTTCAATAATTTTCATAGAATAATTTCTTCTAAGAGAAAACCTGAATACTCTTTAGACATCCCATTTTGATGTGAAGCATTTGTCCAACCTATATGCAATTTCTAATGTTTTATGTCCATACAATTGTAACTGGGACACTAATTTACCATTGCACCCAGTAAGTTCCATTACATGGAAGAAATTATTCCATGAAAATTATTGAAATAAATACTCGGACCCACCCTTGGAGGGAAAGATTATGCCATTACCCAATGGCAGAAGGGCTGTATGAATTTGTACCTTCAACATTTTAGTACTGCTAGATTCATTTCACATCAAATAAACTCCATTTTACTTAATATATATTAACCTCAATATATTGCAATTCATTGAACAAAATTTATTGAATAAAGTGCTCCAATTTTAAGTGAACTGCTGGATAAAACTTTACTTATGGGTATGTACATGTAACTTTACCTAGGTCAAATAAGAAACATTTGCAGAATGCTCCCATTTGCTTGCTTTTAGCCACATGATCGAGCAAAATTAATTAAAAAGACACCTCTGGGTCTACATCCAAAGGAATTAAACCAGTATATCAAAGAGATATCTGTACTCCTCCACTCATCACAGTGCTATTCACCAGGATATGGATAAAGAAAATAATTTAGTACTTATACACAGTGTAATACTAATCAGACTTTTAAAAAGAAAGAAATTTTATTATTTGCAGCAACATAGATGAACCTGGAAGACATAATGCTAATTAAAGTAAACCAGGCGCAGAAAGACAAAAACTGTATGATCTCACTTATACGTGAAACCCAAAAGAAGTTCAACTCACAGAAGCTAAGAGCAGGTTGATATTTACCAAGGGATGGGGACATGGGTGAGAAGATGGGATAGTCCCTATAGCTTTCTCTAAAACAGATGTCTAATAGTATAATTCTCCATATTTATTCATTTAGTAAAAGGCGAAGATTTATGGGATCTGAAGAGAAACCAGAGTATATATATTTATTCATTTAGTATGTGATTGTCTTTTCTTTTTTTATCTATTTTTAGAATTTTTATTGGAATTGGCTTGAGACTATAGGTTGAATTTTGGTGGTGGTTATTGATGTTTTTATGTTATTTGTTCTGATCAACAAACATAATATTTTGCTCTATTTATTTAGGGTATATTAATTTTTTTAAAAATCATGTTTTTTTGTTATCAGTATAGAAGTTTTACAAATCTTTCACTAAATGTATCCTTAGTCATTTGCTATTATAAATTACAGTTGTAATACTGTGTTTGCATTTATTTTCTGTACATTCTGTTTGTGCATACGCATTTAGGATTATTATGTATTTTTGTTGGAAGCATCCTGTTATCTTATATTGATATTATTAGATCTGTTTGTATGTTTTTAGGAAATATGTTTTTCATTTCCTTGCTTTCAAAAGTTTTTGTATATTTAAAAGTATCATTATAAACACCGCATAGTTTGGATTCAGTCTTTTTATTCTTTATTTGATCTTTTTATGCGATTATTATTCTAGTGTGTCAATCTTTATCTGATGGTAAACTATGGGATATCTTGGGATTCATATCTACTTGCTGTTTAGAGAATTTCATGGAACTACTTTTATTTTTCCTTTTATTCTCATTTCTTACTTTCTTTTGCATCTACCAGCAATTTATATAATACATCATATTATTTTTCTTATTTATTATGTTGGGAGTTCACAATCTCTAGTTATATCTTTATTATTTTTTCTTATTTTTATTTCAAAATATTAAGAGCACACTTTTTTTTGTTATGTGAATACTTTGTATAATGCTTAAATCGGGGATTTGGGGGAGCCCATCACTAGAATAGGGCTCATTGTGACCAATAGGTAAGGTTTTATCGTTCCTCTCCCCCTCACACTCACTTCTGACTTCTTGCTTTCCAGTGCTTTCAATATCTCTTTGTGACCATGTGTATTTATTGTTTAGCTTCCCATTCTTAGTCAGAACATATAGTATATTCCTGAGATACTTCACTTACGATAATTATCTATAGTTACCTCCACATTGCTGCAAATGACTTGGTTAATTCCTTTATATGGCTGAGTAGTATTTCATGGTATATATACCCTACCTTTACTTTATCCATTAATAAATCAATGGATACCTAGGTTTATTTAGCATCTTTTCAATCATGAATTGCACTGCAGCAAACATTCAAGTACACCTGTCTTTTAAAATAACTTCTTAACTTTTGCCTTTTGTTTGTTTGTTTGTTTGTTTACTTTTGGACAGATTTCCAGAAGTGGAATATCTGGATTGAATGGCAAGCCTACATTTATTACTCTGAGGACTCACTTTAACTATTTTTCATAGAAATTGTACTAATTTGAAGTCATCAAAGTGTGTAAGAGCTTGTTTCTTCCTGCATGCATGCCAGCAACTATTGTTTTTGAATTTTTAACAATGGCCATTTTGACGGAGGAAAAGGATAACTCACTGTAGTTTTAATTTGCATTTCCCTGATGATTAGTGATGTTGAGCATTTTTCATAGATTTACTGATTCTATGTCTACTTCCTTTCGAAACTTCTGCTCATGTTGTTTGCCCATTTTTTGATGGGATTGTTTGTTTTTGTTCTTGCTGATTTGTTTGAAATCACTGTATTCTCTTGGATATCAGTCCTTTGTCAGATGTACAGCTTACAAATATTTTCTGTCATTCTGTAGGGTGTCTCTTAACTTTGTTGATTATTTCTCGGGCTGTGACAAAGCTTTTTTAATTTAATCAAGTCACAAAGTTTGCAAGAGTTTTTCCAAAAATTTTTAAAGTTTCATGCCTTACATTTAAATCTTTATTTATGTTAAATTAACTGTTGTATATGGTGAAAATAGAGGTCTTGTTTCAATCTTCTGCTTATGACCGCTTAATTTTCCCAGTACTATTTACTTACCTGGGTTTCTTTTCCTCAGTGTATGGAAGTCTGACAAGTTTGCAAACTTACCACCATGTAAGCTGCCATGTATGCTGACAGTGGTGTACCAATAGCTTAGTTGAGTTGCATAAGTTTGGTATTGGCGGCTCACAGCTGATGAGGGAATGATGTGTTCATGTTGACATGCAGAGGTATCTGGCTGAGAGGCATTCATTATTGTTACATGTTTTTGTGTGCCATCACAAGAATGTCAGCTTGAATTACGGCAATGAATAAATGCTAAACTTGTAGTTTAACTTGGCAAGAGTGGAAATGGAAATTAAATAATTGACATGTTAGGCCACGTTTATGGGGATAATGCCATAAAGAAAATTGCAGTGTGCAAATTAATAAAATGATTTTTTCTTTTTTCTTTTATTTCCTGAGGAAAAAGAAAGCATCATTGATGAAGAGAGGTCAGGGTAGCCAGTAATGAACAGAACTGATGAAAACATTGCAAAAATTGTTGAATAATGTGTCTAAATCGTTGACTGACTATGAGAAGCATAGCAGTCCAAGTAAATATTGATAGAGAAAAAGGAAAACCTTAACTGAAAATTTTGACATGAGAAAGGTGAGTGCCAAAATGGTCTCCCAAAAGCTCTCTGATGAACAAAAGCAAAGAGCTCATGTGGCACTGTCTGTGAGGGAGTTTTTAGTCAGTCAATAAATAACCGTATTAGAACATCCCCTTTACTCAACTGATCTGGCCCCCAATGACTTTATTCTTTATCGGAAGATAAAATAAATGTTGAAGGGAAGACATTTTTATGGTATTCAGGATGTCAGGAATAACATGACAATAGCTCTGATGGCCATTCCAAAAGAAGAGTATCAAATTGCTTTGAAGTATGGACTAGTAACTAGCATCATCTCAGACCTTCCCACGCGTGATACTGCAAATGTGACTGTAGTAGCACTCTTTTCAGGATGGGTTCATGAACTTAATTGTCAGACTTGGTATGTTGCTTTCCATTTAGTTGAAGATCACAGCTATCTGGTTTAATTTCTCCATTTTCTATTCCTTTCCATTGGCCTTTGTCTCTAATTTATACCACTACTATGCTGTGTTAATTCCTATAGCCTTTTAGCATAGTTTAAAGTCAGGCAATTTGATCCTACCAGATTTGGATTTTTTGCTTAAAATTTCTTAGGCTATTTGAGCTCTTTTATGATTTCAAATGAGGCTTTGAAGTTTGTTTTTTTTTTTTTTGGAGATCTGTGATATACAAAATCAGCATCATGATGGGGATTGCACAGAATCTGTAAAACACTTTGTGCAGGTTGTACGTTTCAACAATGTTAATTCTAGCAATCCATGAACAAGGGATATTTTTCTGTTTGGTTTCATCATCTAAGATTATTTCATGAGTATTTAGTAGTTTTTCTTCTAGAGATCTTTCACCTCCTTGATTAAGTATATCACCATGTATTTTATTTTCTTTGTAGCAAAGGTGAATGATTTGAGTCCTTGATTTGACTCTCAGCTTAATTGTTATTAGTATATAGAAATGCTACTGTTCTGTGCACATTGATTTTGTAACCTGAGACTTTGCTGAATTTATTTATCAATTCTGGGAATCTTCTGTTGAAGTCTTGGAGTTACCCAAATACAAGATCATATCATCAGCCAACAGCCATAGTTGCCTTTCTTTTCCCTGGTCTGGATATCCTTTATTTCTTTCTGTTGCCTGAGTGCTCTGGCTGATACTTCAGTACTATACTAAATAGAAGAGGTAATGGTGGTCTTCCTTGTCTTGCTCCAGTTCTAAGGGGAAACACTTTCAACTTTTTTCCATTCAATATAATGTTGGTTCTGGGTTTTTCATATATGGCTTTTATAATTTTGTAGTTAGCTTTTATAATTTTATATGTTTTCTATGCCTAATTTATGGAGGGTTTTTGTATCATTAACGTAACTTTTGATTTTATTGGAGGCTTTTTCTACATCTGAAATCATCATATGATCTTTGTTTCTGTTTGTGAGATGAACTACGTTTATTGATTTGCATATGATGAACTATCCTTGTGTCCATTAGATAAAACCTACATGATCATGACAAATTCTTTTTTTTTTTTTTTTTTTTGGATGCATTGTTAAATTTGGTTTGCTAGTATTTTTTTTAAACTTTTATTTAATTATTTATTCACACTTTTTTATATTTTTATTTCTTTTATTAAATCATAGCTGTATATATTAATGCATTTACGGGGTACAATGTGCTGATTTTATATAGTATTTTTCCATTTATCTTCATAAAGTATATTGCTCTTAGTTTTCTTTTTTTGTTGTGATTTTCTCAATTTTGATATCAAGGTGATAATTTCTTCATAGAAGGAAGTAATAAGGATTGCCACCTTTCTCAATATTTTGGAATAATTTCTAAAGGATAGGTAATAGTTCTTCTTTGTAAGTCCAGTAGAATTAAGCTCTGAATCCATCTGGTCCTGGGCTTTTGTTGTAGTCGTTGTGGAGATAATTTCTATTATTGTTTCAATCTATTTGCTCAGTATTAGTCTGTTCAGAATTTCTATTTCTTTTTGACTTGGGATTGGGAAGTTTTGTGTTTCTAGGAATTTATGTGTTTCCTCTTAGGTTTTCTAGTGTGTGACAGAAGTTTTTTTAGTTTCACAGACAGTATTTTGCATTTCTGTGGAATCATTTGTAATATATTCTTCTTCATTTCTGATTGAGCTTATTTGAGACTTTTCTCCCTTATTTCTGATAAATCTGGCTATTGGGTCTTTTGATTTGGTTTATTTTTTCAAAGAAATGACTTTGTTTTATTGATCTTTGCATTTTTTTTATTTCCATTTCAATTAGTTCTGCTCTGAACTTTGCTATTTTTTTTTCCTGCTGACTTTGGCTTTGGTTTGCTCTCTTTTTAGTTCCCTCACATGCAACATTAGGTTGTTAATTTGTGATCTTTCCATCTTTTTGATGTAGGTACTCAAGGCTATGAATGTTTTCCGATAGGGCTGCTTATATTATATCCTATGATTTTGAAAGCTTTTGTCTCTTTTGTCATTCAGTTCAGGAATCTTTTTGTTTCCATCTTAATTTGATCATTGGACATTAGCAGCAGATTATTTGATTCCTATGACATTATGTGGATTTCAGTATTTCTTTTAGAATTGATTTTGTATTTCATTCCATTGTGGTCTGAGAAGATACATGGTGTACTTTTAATTTTTTGAACTTGTTGAAACATGTTTTGGGGCTTAAGGTATGATTAGTTTTGGAAAATATCCCTTGTGCTGATGAGAATATTGCATATACTATAGTTTGGGGGGTAGAATGTTTATAAATAACTGTTAGCAGTATGTCTTTTTAACATTCTGGTTAAATTTCTGTCTTACAGACTCCCAACAGTTTCATATGAAGCTCAATGTTAGCCTGAGGATTCCATCCTATTCCCATACAAGAACCAAGTTCACCACTGGACCTCACTGCATGGCTCCTTCCATCTGTAACCTTCCCACAGGGAACTTGGAGCTTGAAAAATGCTGTTTCCCTGTTCAGCTTGAAACAGCTAAAGATGAACCTTCACCCTTAATCCCCAAAGATTTTCAGGCTCCATGTCTCATAGGGGGAATGTTAAGTCTAGTAAAGGGTAAACGAGTGGCAAAAAAGTGGCTAAGGATGGAGAGCAGAAACTGAACTGTACCTAGGAACCAAATTTCATCTAGGAAGTGTTGTCTGTTGGGAATGTACACAGTAAGGAGTTTCCAGTGATCTTTAACTGACCTATGGCCAATTACATCTAATTGGCATGGCGTAGGTGGAATTTTTATGAAAGATTTTGGGGAAGAAATATGCATAAAAAGGGAAACTTTTATACAACCAAACTGTATGTAATCTGGTACATAGCCCCAACCCATCAATCATCCCAAAGAGAGAAAATAGCAATCAATTCTGCCATGAGAAAGGCAGGAAAAACTAGTAAACATTTAAATGGCAGTATGTGTTCAGACACACAGGTCTTTCTCCACTAGTGGAGAATGACCTGTCTCTCTCTCTCTGTGATGTGTTTTCACTGTGCAGTGTTGGGTATGTAATTACTTTGCATCTGTGACCACGCCATCATCTGCTCAACTCCATACCAAGTATTTACTCTTGATACTAGAAATCAGGGGACCAGGGAACATCCACATGGGGCTAACATTATCAATTTCGACTTTAAGCTTATTATAGTTCATCCCTATTTTGCCCTTCTTTCATATATATAAGTGTGTGTGTGCATGTGTTTGCACATGTGTATGTATACATGAGCACATATACATATATACACACATATCTGTATGTGTATATATATGTGTGTATATATATGGCTGCATATGGGATTATTTTTCTTCTGCTAAAACTCCCTTTAATAATCTCTTAATACAAATTTGTTCTTTTTGTTTTTCTGGAAATGTTATTAATTGACCTTTATTTAAAAGAAGCGTATTTGGTATGTACAGAATTGCAGGCTGTCAGATTATTTTCCAGCACTATTAAAACTAAAAACTATTTTTTCTAACAGTTTTTAACCTTTTCTTTTTGTATTTGTCAGCAGTTTGACTGTATGTAGTTTCTTTTATAATTGTCTTATTTACGATTCAAAGAATTTATTGAACCTGAAATTTAAGGTGTTTCATCAGTATTTGAAAATCTTTATTCTTGAAAGAACAAATATTTTATCTTATTATTTCCCTATTCTGAGACTGCAATTAAACAAATATGAGAAATTATTTTTTGTGCCATACATCACATTAGGTGTTAGATATATGATATTCATGGACACATCTTAGCATTTAGTTTGCTTCCTCTATTGTTCTTTTTGGGCCAAAAAAAAATAGGTCTTTGTTTTTTCTCACTTAATTAACTTTTTCACATAATTAATTTTTAAGAAAATTATTATTTGATTTTGCTTTTCCTTAACAGATTATAATTAATAGTGCATAAGTATAAACTTGGCTTCTGAAATGCCTATGAATAATTCCTTATAAATATTTCTAAATGTTTCATATTTTCATTTTAAATTTTATTCTTAATTTTTTCACTTGAATAGAAAACATTAATGTAGTATAAAAGTAAGCTCTTAAGTAATTCTTATTTTCAACTCATTGAAAATACTGAAAGTATCACACATTTCTTTTAACTGTCAAGAGTTTTGCGAATTCAATGGATTTATGTAACTATTTGCTGTGATTTCTACTGAATTAGAAAATTAATGTTGTTCATTAATTAACTGAGCTAAGAGTTCAAAATGCTTATCTAGAACACTCACAGAGTCAAGAATAAATTATATGAGATAATTGGTCACTAAAGATATTGATCTATTGAAACGTTTTAAAAATTTTGTTTTGTATCTTCACTGAAGGGATGATATAATTTTACAGATAGTTTTCTAGAAATATGATGACTTTGATCATCTGATTGTCTCTAGTTCACAAAATTCAGCATTTTCTAGATTTTTAATCATTAAATTTTAAAATACCTTAAAATAAAAATCAATAATGTATAATTATGATTTATTTCCTACATGGGCATATGTTAACATTTTAATATTTTATTTAGCTGTTACTTATCTAAAAATTTTATATAAAACTTCAAAACATTGCACATTTTCATTCAAATTAAACTTTTATCACATAAATTTATAACATACATTTTTTGAAATGAAAACAAAATCTTTCTTAAAAATGAATAAATCAAAAGTGTTGAGTATAAATCACATAAAATATGCTTATAAGGCATATAATCTACTTCATAAATGTAAGAACTTAATTATTGATTTAACAAAATGACTATCACCAAAAAACTGAGTTGTGTGGAAAAACAAAAGATAAAAGAAATTTTCATATTTAAAAACAGAAAAGACTCAAGCTCACTTATATTTCATATGATTTGAAGCAAATTATAAAATAGACCATATTGTTGTATGGGACACCTTCCTTTCTCCACCAAAACTCTGATTGTCCATTCCAAGGGTGATCGCCTTCATCTTGCTCCTTCTTTGACTCCATGAAGCGTCCACCTCCAATCCTGTGGGAACCCTCCTCGCTCTAGCCATCCTCTGACGCTTCTAATATCTGGTCCCTTAGCCCTACGTCCTCAGGATATATTTCTTTCCCTATCTGACCATCTTCAACTGGTACACCCCTGGCACACAGAAGTCTCCACTTAACCTCTAACCTCATATACCAAACCGCATCCTCAGTTGGATGTAACTTCATTCATGTGATTTGAGGTTTTCTGTCCCAGTATTGAGCACTGTTACTACTTGAACATCTGTTTCTCAGCGTTCTCAGATTTACACATTTCAACCTAAGACATTGTGTCACCCTCTGAACAGAGCATAATCAGCTATCTTGTATAAACTTTACATAATGTTTGTAAGACTGAATTATTATTGATTAGATTATACTGATAGCTCAATGTCTGATACTGATGATGGCAGATAGTATTTTGATTATACAAGAATGTCTTTAGAGGAAATAAATACTAAAAAAATCTGAGGATGATGAGCATTATCTTTGCAAAGTGATTTCAAGTGGTTCAAGGACGTCAAGAGGAAACAGCTGAGTAATTTACTAGGCTATAGATAATAATAGACTATTGTCATGATTAAAATGTTAAGTACATTTTGCAGGAAAGAAAGGAATAAATGTCTTAAATTTTCAGAAGCCTTTTGCCTATCTTTTTAAGTTAAAGTTTGAAATTGGTTTTGAGGAAAAAAAAATCTAAATTTTTAGGCCTCACAAACCATCAATTTCATCTTCCCTTCTCCATGTCATCTCTGCTCTTCTCTCTTCACCTCCAATCCAACTGGACAAAATTAAAATTTCTAGCCTCTAATATAATGTGCTCAAGCAAATTCAGACTATGACTTTCTTGTGAGCTCAGGGCACCGTGTGTCTCCCCTCTCCAGAATTGGAGCCTCTATGTCCTCATTGTTTTATAAGTTTTCTGAGGTCTTTAAACAGATACATTTTGTGGAGAAATTTTGGTTTTCTAAGCTCTACTTAGTGGGGATATGTTTTTCTTCAGTTAATTTATCTGACCTAAAATTAGAAGTCTCATTTTCTAGAAGTTTTACCTCATTTTTAATTTACGAAAACTTAACATCTTGAGGCTTCCAGCACAACACTGCTTAAAAGCATCGCGATTTACACACAAGTCAGTTGTCTTCTTTACCCTGCCTTTTGAAATAACAGGACATTTTATAAGACTAAAAAATAGCAAAATTAAATTTTCATTTCTGAGATGGCACTAAAGCCATGTTGGCATTGCTTATATTAAATGTACTTGCTCAAGATGAAATAAAAATAAATTAGTGTATATGTGCACATCTTATTAAGAGTATTTTGTGTTTGTTTTTTTGTCATATTTTTGGTTTACATAGATGCTATATCTTAATTCGATTCATCTTTCTCCTAATGTTCTCATATTTGCCAAAAAGTAATAAATATATATAGGGTATCTAGATAATTTTTAATTTCAGATTGAAAAAAATAATAATTTTGCACATGAACTTTATGGACACCCTGTAGATTTTTTAAACTATAATCATGCTCCAATTATTGCATGGGTCATACATGTGTATTTTTAAAATGCACTTTAAGTGAAATTCAAATTCAACTAAGTGACCTGTGTTTTATTTAGCAACCCTACTTTCTTCTTTAAGCTAAAACTTCTGCAGGTCAGAAGAAATAAGTATTGTGAAGATAATAAGTGATTCACATAAACAGAAAAAGTCAGAAAACACTGATGGTTAGTTAATAAACGCAAATGACTGAAATGAATAAGAATAAAAGTGCCATTGTACAGAGCACAGCAGGACTTCAAAACTTCCAATAGATCTTCGAGAAAACCTTAATCAAAACTTAGCATATACATATATATAATGAATGAAGCACAAGCATTCCACTGATGACTTCACTTTAGAGTTGTTCAAATATACTTTAGTAAAAACAGGAGGAAATTTAAGAGCAGGATCTAACTGACATTTGTAGATATAATAAATAAGACCATAAACCGGAGGGCAGGGGAATGTGCAGAAGTAGAAACAATTTCTATGAGGTTGCAGGGTGTCAATAACTGAAGTCTTAGGATGAAATACGGTTAAATTATTATAGTGGATGGGCATTTTAAATGATGTGCTTTTCAGTAGCTAGGCTAAGTTACAATGTTCTGATTTCCTTTACTCTATTTACAAAGGGATTGGGAACAAGTAACTTTACCGGGGATAAATTAATGTATCAGGCTTCATTTCTATTTGCAACAGAAGATTTTAAAACCAGCATCCACAAAATATTCTGATTTTGAACCTCATTCTTGGATATTTTGGTAAGGATTTTTTTCTATTTTTCAATGAATTACAATCTTTTCAACATTTTTCCTGCTCCTTAGTTTTTTCTATTACTGTGCACTTAGAAATTCCTACGGCATGTTTTCTAATTGTTTTCCTCATTGTTATAGCTCCTTCCAACTTAGTAAGAATGGCCAGGCTTTTTCTTTCTTTTGCTTGAAATTGTATATTTAATAAAACCTTTCACTCTCTCACACTTTATTCTTCCTCTGAGGGTAAATAACTGTGGGACAGTTAAGTCCCTAAATAAGGTAGAAGAAGTTGTTAACATTTGTGTGGTAGTTGACACCAAATGCTTGCCTATGCGTTCTGTGTTGCTTAAAGCAACTTTAAAGTTAGTTATTATACTCAGATAAGAAACTCAGTATCACCATTTAAGTGACTTGCCCAAAGTCATATAAAGGAAATCAAATTTGAACTTAGGGTAATTTTAAATCTGTAGGCTTACTCAGAGGTATGAAACACCAAAAAGGATATTTCTAGAGTCAAATGCTAAATTAACTGCAACTGAAATCCATCTTTCACAAAACCTCTGTGTATCAGAGAAGGGGAGTGGGTGGTAATGTATACGACTGTGGAGAATACTATAGAAACGAACTTCCAAATGTATATACATGTTTCATATGCATATTAGAATATAACAAGTAACTGTGCACAATTTGTTAACTATTGTCTGCTTATTCATTCATTAAAGTACCATAATAAGACTAGAAAAATAGCATATAATGCACACACATACACACATATATGTATACTATACCTGACTGGAAAACATATTTGCCTCTTTAGAGATTGCTCGAAGGAGAAAAGGGTTAGGAATTTGTTCTGAAAGATATTCTCTAATCTTGGCAAGTTTTTGTCATATCAAGAATCCATCCAAATATTTGAAGAAAAAATTCACATTTGATAGTAATAAAATATTGTGTAGGAAACTTTGACACAGGAAAAATGGGCAATCTATCTGGTAATTTAAGGCACTTAAAATGAAAATCTGGGCTTCTTTCACTTATATGCCTTCATACTTGCCTTTCCATCTATATGAAATTCTTCTTTCTCAGAGATCCAGGCAGTTCTTTATTTCATCTCCATGTCTGACTCCTGACATTACCTGACATTACCCTGTTAAAATTTTAGCTACCCCCTTTGCAGTCACTCCCTCCCTTCTCTAAAGTACTCATCTGTTATTTCACATGCTAAATACTTCCTTATTTGCTCTTGTTACTGTTTCTGTTGGTATAAGTTATGTAAAGGCATGATTTTTTACTTTTTTTATTTACTACTGTTTTATCAGTACCTTGAAACATGTCTAGCCTAAAGATATTGCTCAAAGAGATACTATAATTAATGAATACTTTAAAACAGGAGATTAGAAAGCACTGAGAAAAAATCAAAAGAAATAAAAATGAAATCATGATATTTCATTTAAAACTACTAAAATACTAAAAATCATGAATTACTATCTGCCACAATTAGTTAATCCTGAAGACTGTTTTGAATTAGAGGACTGGTCATGGATTAATCACCTCTACTCCTCCCCATGAGGGAGGGTTTCCTGCTCTTGGATTATGCTAAACACACAGCATTGGATGGTGGGAAGATGAGATTGGCAGCTGTTTATTGGATACATATGCTCACCGCCCATGGCAGGGCAACGCCCACCAGCAGAGGCCATGCAGTGACTGCACACAGGATTAGACTGAACAACTTGAGCTGGTGGGAGGCAGGCTGTGTAGTATCCACAGAGCGAGGTGAGCCCTGGTTCCCAAGAGAGAATGTGACTGGTCTGATGAAATAATTCCATGGGTTAGCAGGGAACAGAAACCCTTCCTCGGAGATGAAAAGGAACTTGGAGAAAGTGTTGTTTAGCACGAGGTTCTTATCTGCAGGAGCTGAGTCGGGAAGAGAATTTGCCAATTGGTCATTCTAGGCCATTCCAGTTTTACCAGCTATGGAGGTAGCACGTATTAAACCTTAATGTTAAACCTTAAATCACAAACCAATACAGTAAACTTATGTTTTTGTGTATATGTTTTACCTTAAGGAAGCAGAATTTCAGGGATAAGATGAGAAACAAGATTAACTGTCCTTTCCCAGGACATCATCAGTGATTCTTCATGACCAGTAATCCACACTGGACAGCTGCAAATGCCAGACTGAGCAGCAGGGAGGGAGAAAGGAGAGACGAAAAAAAGAACCTTGACAGTAAGAATTTTAATTCTGTAACATTGCTTGGAGGGGAAAAAATATTATTTGCTAATGACAAAATACTCAGATTGTCCTCTTTAATGCTGATGCTAGAAAAAAAAAGGGAAAAATAAAATTTAAATTTTTGGAGCTAAAAATTATCACAGCAATTTTAGCACTCAAAACATTATTTGTCTGTTTATTCATTTATGGGTGAAGATATTACGTACATGTGATGTTTTAGAAAACATATGTATACTAACTTTTCATCTTTCTAAAATCATTACTTGAAAATATGATTCTGATGAAATATTAATCAAAATAATTGGGTCAAGAATGGGGAGAATGCATTACTGAAGACAGACACTGAATACTAAACTGAGGTAGACATAGAGTAATTACTGTGATTACAAAGCAATGTAAAAACATTTTATAAAACAATTTACATTTGTTATTAGATTACTTGATAAAGAAAAGAACATTAAATTTACTAAATTAAGCATTTGATCTGGAATACAGTCAATATACATTTGTACAATTATACTGAATAATTTAAACAGGAGTATGTAAAACATATATGCATAAACATATTCAGGTGCTCATCAGTGTATTTGGTCATTTATATGTATCCAAAACATGAACCTATAGATGTAATAAATATACTCATGACATAATTATTCCACAAGATTAACATCTTTGTTATAGGGTTATAGATTATTTTATTTTTATCATTATACTGTTCTTCACTTTCTGTATTTCAATAAGAAGCAGATTTTAGGTTTTTTATGTTTTTTTTTTTTTTTAAGACAGAGTTGCACTCTGTTGCCCTAGGCTAGACTGTTCTGCTATCATGGCTCACAGCAACCTCAAATTCTTGGGCTCAACCAACCAAGAGCCCCTTGCATCGGCCTCCTGAGTAGCTGGGACAACAGGTGTGTAACACCACATCAGGCTAGTTTTTCTATTTTCAGTAGAGATGGGGTCTAGCTCTTGCTAGAGCTGGTCTCGAGCTCCTGAATCCACCTGCCTCGGCTTCTGAGAGTGCTAGAATTATAGACATGAGCCACTGCATGCAGCACAGATTTTAATTTTATGCATAAAATAACTTTGCATTTTTAAGGATGTCTACTAATTTTTTTAACAAACTATTTTTCTTCATTGCTCCCACAACCAATGTTCATCTTTCTCTGTTTTTATTTTTAAATGTGTCAGAGAGAGAGAGAGAGAGAGAGAGAGAGTTTGTTTATTACATCCCTGATGGAAATGTTCTTGGTATAAGGTCAATACTACTTTATTCATCATGCCTTAGCTATTTTGATTGCAAGAGCCAAAAAAAGAATCCTTCTACACTCCATCCTACAATACCCCAAAATATACATATATATAACCACAAATTTAAAAATCTGTTTTCAAAGTTACAAGAGTCATTGTCATTACCTAATGGCAACTCAGGGGACTCTGGGATGGTGAAGCATTGCAGTGGTTCTCAACTTTCCTGATGTCGTGACTCTTTAATACAGTTCCTCATGTTGGGGTGACCCCAACCATAAAATTTTTTTTACTACTTCATAACTGTAATTTTGCTACTGTTATGAATCATAATGTAAATATCTGATATGCAGGATGGTCTTAGGCGACTCCTGTGAAAGGGACATTGGACTCCCAGAGGGGTCGCAACCCAAAGGTTGAGAACTGCTGCCTTAAGGTTAGCGACTTTGCATCTGGCTGACTCAGGGTCTCCAGGGAATGCTGCTTTTTCAAAGACTTGCCTTTCTCCCTCTCATGTTTGCTCATGTGACTCTGTGCTTAGTTCAGAGATGCCTATTTTAATGAAATGTGTTATTTTCACAGTTTGTACATTGTGAGAAGTGCTTCTCACCATGTGAACTTTACTGCACTGATGTGCTTGGAAGTTTTAGAAATAACTTTTTAAGAAAAATATGCACTTTCAAACACGCTTGCTCTTTCCAATCTCTATTTTTAATAAAACTCTATCATTCTTTTAAGGCTGAAATAACAGGGAAACAGCATAAAATTAACATGCTGTTTTAGCCAATAATTAATTTACTTGCAGTCCATATAATCTGTTTTATGTATAATGTAAACAAATTTTCTTTGGCATTGTTTGCTTCAAAATTTATTAGCTGTTACCCTAATAATAAGTAAAAGAAATTTACACCTCTCAATTTGGTTACAGGTTAGATGGCTAAATTAACTATACAGTAGGGCCCTAAAGCAACCAGACACAAAGTAAGAGAAGGGAGGGAGTCTTGCTGATAAAATAATTAGGTTTTTTTTTTTTTTTTTGATATTTATTAACATCAATTGTTAGGTTACCATATTACAATTCTAAAGATGATCTCTGTGGAACCTTTCTGATTCTCCTGAGAAGGTTCTAGAATTTCTAAGCTCCCATTTTCCCAGGAAACTCTGATATTCTTTCTACAATGTAACAGTAGTAAAATTAAGAATTATTATTAAGAGAAGGTAAAATGAGATATTTCCTTTTGCCATATTAAGATGTTCTGCCCCTAAAGGATACAAATAATTGCACCCATAAATATCACCTTGTTCAGGATAGTGCCCTCTTGATTATAGGATTTTAAATACCCTCCTATTTTAGTCGACAAGTGAGGTGAAAATCACAATTTTTCACATCTCCTTACATATCTTGGTCAACATCAGAATGAAAAACTTTTCTGCTTGTTTGTTTCTGAACTCTACTTCCCTCCTGTCCAACTCAAGATCTTCACTGGTTAAAGTCATCTCCTCTCCCTAACTTCCTTCCCCATTTTGTTCCCTGGAATGCTTACTCCTCAAGTTTCATATATTCTCAACCTCATATCCACATTTCCCCTTTATATCTGTTTCTTAGTTGAAATATTTGTTTTCTCTCTGAATGTATATTTTTCTGCTGTTCTTTTAAAGGATTCTTTGCTTTCCACATACCACATAACTTAAGTTAGAAAGCAGTGTTGGTATCTTCTTGCTGGTCCTTTGTTGCTCCCAGATATTTATTTGATCTCTTTTCTCTGGAATTCTCCACATTCACCTATACACTTATTCTTTATTTCCTCTTAGTGATTCTCAACCAAAGTTCCAGACATCGTTCTTTCAGTCACAGATCTTAGCAATTAGCCCATGATCCTTGATCTTCTGCACCAATTTCTCTCTTTAATTCTTTAATACCCTTTAGATATCTCATCTTGCTCTTTATACTCCTAACATAATCAATTATAAATTGTTTTCTTTTACTTTACCCTATCATGATCACACTGTGCATGTTCTCATAATCATAAAGTAAATCATCTCTTGAATTGCCAATTTCAACATCAACGTGATTTTTCAACATCATTGAAGTCAAATATATTGACATTGTTTGTCTTGATATGTGTCTTTAGACAAGTCGTTTAAATTCTCCATGTGTTTGTTTTCTTGTCAGTTAGGTGAACATAATAGTAATATTTTTCTCAGAGAGTTTATGCAATGAATGAATATATTTATACATGTAAAGGGCTTAAAACAATCATTGGAACATAGAAAATGTGTATTAAACAATAGGAATCTCTATTATTAGGACGAGTGTGAGTTTCTAATCTTCTATAATGTTATTATACTTTCTTCTTTTACCTCATGATCACTGTCCACATGGGTCCTCTAACCACCCAGAGCATTCTATTTTTTTTATTGGTAACTATGATCTTCCAACAGCACACAATTAATTTCATGTTAATTGACATGTTTTAGTCAATAAATTGATCATAAAAAGGAAGCACTTCAATTCAACATCTGTAATAAACCCTTAGGTAACATTATACTTATTAATAAAAGATAGTATACTTTGCTCTAGGATTAGGCAAAACAAGAATATTTACTATAAACATTTGTAATTACTATTGCACTAGAAGTTCTGCCCATGTGTGTGTGTGTGTGTGTGTGTGTGTATACATATATATATATAAAACCACCAAAAAACTATAGAACTATTAAATGAGTTCAGTAAGTTTTCAAGCTATGAGGTCAACCTACAAAAGTCAATAGTATGTATTCAGCCAAAAAAAGAAAAAAAAGAAAGCAAGAAAGGAAAAAAGAAATCGAAAGAAAGAAAAGATAGAGGCTTTATATCTTTTGTATTAACTAGGCTGGAGTTGGAGAACATTCCCCTTAGTAAAGTATCACATGAATGGAAAAGCAAGTATCCAATGTACTCAATAGAAACATGGAGCCAGTAGATGATTAACTACATGCCCACACAAGCTAAATTCAAGTTGGGAGAAGGAGGGAGGAGTAGAGGAGAGAGAAGAAGAGAGGGGGATTGGTGTACTCTCACCTAAAAGGCACAATGTCAGGTGTTTTCACATGGTACATCTCCTAGGCAAAGGGGACAACTACAAAAGGGACTTTGCCTAATAAATGCAAACAATGTAACCTAATCATTTATACCCTCATATTAATCTGAAAATACACACATACACACATACAAAATCAATAGTATGGTTATGCATTTGCAATAAAAAATGTTAAAACAAATTAAAACATTCATTCATAATAGTGTCAAAAACAAAATACTCAGAAATACATTTAACAAAAGAATGCAACTTATACTCTGAAAAATACAAAATATTGTTGAAAGAAAGAAGATCAAAATAAATAGATAAATATATGTTCACTGATCAGAAGTTGTAACATGGTAAAGATTATAATATAATCAAAATTGATTTACAAGTAAAATGCAATTTATATCAGAATATCAATTAAATTTTTATAGCCATTGTCAAATTAATTTTAAACTACACATAGAATTTCAAGGAACCTCTTTCAGACTAGCTAAACAATACTGTAAAATGTACAAAAAGGGTACACTGGGAGGTGCCTGTGGCTCATAAAGAAGGGCCCCGGCCCCATATACCGAAGGTGGCAGGTTCAAACCCTGCCTCGACTGAACTGCAAAAACAGAAAAAGAGCCAGGCGTTGTGGTCGGTTCCAGTAGTCCCAGCTACTCGGGAGGCTGAGGCAAGAGAATCACCTAAACCCAGGAGTTGGAGGTTTCTGTGAGCTGTGTGATGCCACAGCACTCTACCAAGGGCAATAAAATGAGACTCTGTCTCTACAAAAAAAAAAAAAAAAATTAGTATGTTAGGAAATTATCTCAGCATGATAAAAGTCACATAGGACAGACAGACTATAAAAATCAGCAGCATTTCTGTATTCCAACAAGAAACAATCATAAAAAGAAACCAAGAAAGCCATTTACAATAGTCACAAATAAAAAAAATACCTAGGAATAAACTTAATCAAATAAGTGAAAGATCTCTGCAATGAAAACTACAAAATATTGATGAAAGAAATTGAAGAGGACATACACACACACAAAAAAGATATTCCATATTTATGAATTAGAATAATCAATACTGGTAAAATGTCCATACTACCCAAAGCCATCTACAGATTCAATTCAATCCCCACCAAAATACCAATGAAACTCTTCACAGAAGTAGAAAAAATAGTCCTAACACTTATATTGAACTACAAGAGACCCAGAATAGCCAAGCCATCCTGAACAAAAAGAACAAAATTGGAGGAATCACATTACCTGACTTCAAACAATACTATAGAGCTATAGTAGACAAAATAGTATGGTCCTAAAAGAAAAACAGATACATAGACGAATGGAACATAGTAGAGAACCCAGAAATAAATCCACATATCTATAGTGAACTTATCTTTAATGAAGGTATCAAGAGCATACAATCAGAAAAGTACAGTCTCTTCAATAAATGATCTGGAAAAACTGCATATCCATATGCAGAAGAATGAAATTAGTTCTTATCTCTCACCATATACAAAAACAAAGTCAAGACGGATTAAAGACTTAAATCTAAGACCTGACAGCATGAAACCACTAAAAGAAAATACTGGAGAAACATCTCAGGACATTGATCTGGTCACGGACTTCTTGTGTAATATCCTAAAAACACAGGCAGCCAAAGCAAAATTGGACAAATGAGATCACATCAAGCTAGGCAAAGGAAACAACCAACAAAGTAAGGAGACCATCCACAGAATGAAAGAAAATATTTGCAAACTACCCAACTTAAAAGAGATTATTAATACATAAGGAACTCCAACAAATCAATGGGAAAAATATCAAATAATCTGGTTTAAAAAATGGCAAAGGATTGGAACAAATATTTCTTAAAGGAAGACATACTCATGGCCAACAGGTATATGAGAAAATACTCAACATCATTAGTTGTCAGGGAAATGCAACTCAATAGTACAATGAGATATCCCAGTTTAAAATTGGTTTCATCAAAAAGGCAACAATTAATTCTGACAAGGATATGTAGAAAAGGGAACTCTCTTACACTATTGGTGGGAATGTAGATTAGCACAACTACTATGGAGAACAGTATGGAGGTTCCTCAAAAACTGAAAATAGAACTCCCATATGCCCAGAAATCCCACTGCTGTGTATATACCCAAAGGAGAAGAATTCATACAAAGAAATTGTGGTACTTAACAATGGAATATTATATAGCCACAAAAATTAATTTTTTTGTCATTTGTAACAACATAGATGGAACTGGAGAACATTTTATTAACCAAAAACAAACAAATGAACAAACAAACAAAAAAAAAAAACAAAACCAAGCACAAAAAGACAAATCTCACATGTTCTTACTCACCTGAGAGAGATAAACATTAAAACCACTTATCTCCTAGAGACAGAAAATAGAATGATGGTTACTTGAGGCTGAGAAAAGTAGCAGGGATGAGATGGCTAATGGATACTAAAATATAGTTAGATACAATGAACAATATTGGGTAACACAATAAAGTGACTATACTCAACAATAACTTAGGGTATACTTTAAAATAACTAAAAGAGTGAAATTGGAATGCTCCTAACACTAAGAAATTATAAATGCCTGAGGTATGGATAGCCCAATTATTCTGATTTCATTGGTTCACATTGTATCACTATACCAAAATATCACATATACCCTATAAAGGTATATAGTTATTATATACCCATAATATATTTTTTAAAAAGATTAGTTCTACTGTGTGTTTGGAAGAGACACAGGAAAGTCCCTGAAATGGCAATGCATTATTTCAGGAGAAATACCAGAAATTAGCACCACCATAAAAGCCTTAAAGGATGAAAGGATACCCCTATTCAACTCACCCATTTGACTCTTGCAAAATCTAGAGGGATAATTTTGAATGACAGAGGACCACAGTAAACAAAACCAAGTGGCAACCAAAATCACAACTGCTATGCCAGGTGTGTTATTTTACTAGAACAGATTATCACAGGCTTTGACACTTAATATGCAGCTTTTGAGCAAGCAAATGTATTTTTCTCAATCTCTTTCAATAATAAGCATCAACAGCAGTTTGCTATCATGTAGAAAAGATAGTGGTACACATTCACTGTCTTGCCCCCAGAACCAGGTTAACTCTTCTGCTCTCTGTCGCAATATAATCCACAGAGTCCTTCATTGTCTTAGTATCCCACAGAACCAGTATTATTGCTGGTTAACACCAATGATGACATCATGTTTATTGGACCTGGTGAGGACAGGTGCAAATACTCATGGTGTCCTGGTAAAATACATGCATGCCAGAGGCAGATGATAAAACCCTCAAAGGTTCAAAGACCTACCATATAGATGATGTTTTTAAAATTCCAATGATGAATATGTGGAAAAATACCCTTTAATATGAATGGCAAATTTTTGCACTCACACCTCCTACCACTAAGAAAGAGACACTGTATTTGGTGGGCTTATTTGGATACTGGAGTCAACATACACACATGTGGCAATATGCTGTGAAGGATTTACTGAGTAACTTGGAAAGCTACCATTTTTAGATGCGGTATCTGCTGCCCAGAACAAGCAGGACTTGTCACAGGTACAGACTGCTGTGCAAGTTCCCCTGAAGCTCAGGCATTCTGACTTAGATGATGAATGGGGCTGGAGGGATCCTTCGTGGATTGTAATGCTATATAGAGGCTCTGTTAAACCCCACTATGGGAGTTGCAGCACAGACCCCTGGGTTCTGAGCAAGGCCAAAACTTCAAAGGCAGAAATCTACTCATCATTTCAAAAGTAACCATTGGCATGATTTGAGCCTTCATGGAGAACATCAGGTGTGCAACTGGAGCTGTCTCTGATGAGCTGGGATTATGAAATATGTAGTCATAAGATCATCAGGAATATTAGCAATCCTTTGCATAATGTTAAATGATACGTTTAGGATTGGGCACAAGTAAGTTGTGTAAGTAGGTGGCCCCAGCTTCCATGGACTTTCATCTGCTACACTGGTGTCTCTCTTTCACCTTATACCCAGGCTCTCATGGGGCCTTCTCCTAGCAACATATAGGTTAGCTCAATATATTTCTGATAACTGAAAATGGACTGCCACCACAATATAGCCCCACCTAAACGTGGCCCTTTAGGCCAGTTTAAAAGGGAAATTTTCCCAGTAGACATAACTCTGAGCAATACACCAGAGAGAAATTGCTTAAAGCAAAAATATATACAAACAAATGACTTTGTTGATTGATCAGGATCCTAATCCTGAAAAAAAGCATGAATAAGAGCTTGAAGACAAGGAAGAATGAGAAGTAGGCTCATGGTTGACTCCCTGGTGGAGGGTTGAAAGCATTTATGAGTATCTGTGTTTTCATGTTAATGTCTACCAGAGAGCATTCTAGAACATTCAGACAGACGCTGGGCAATCAGGTAATGGCTTGTCCAGTGGATGGCAGTCAGAGTTTGACCTCTACTATCAGTCCCATGAATGAAGCAGACTTGGTGGCAGAGATGGAGGCCATGAATAGGCCCAGCAGCATGGACCCTCTCTTGCTAAGACTTAAGCTGCCAGCCACAGAAACTCAGTATGGTGCATAAATATGGAAACAACCCTTAAGAAAGCTGATCCATCAGTCTGACAGTTGATTATGTCGGACAATTTTCATCCTAGAAGAGCAGCAATATATCCTTACCAAATTAACAACTATTTTGATTATGATTTTGCCTTTGCTGTACAAAGTGCCTGCACTAGCATCATCTGAGGACCTAAAGATTATATGATACTAACACGAGACCCCCCAATAACATTGCTTCAGACCAAGGGACATTTTATAGCAAAGGTGTCACAATGAGTACATGACCAGAGAATCCACAGGTCCCACGATAAACTGCAACATTCTGAAGAAGCCACCCTAGTAAAATGCTCAGGTAAGGAACCAGCTTGGGCATCACATCTAAGGTTGGGGGCTGTCCTCCAGGATTCTGTAAAGAAACAGAAGCTGTAGCCAACATATGTTAACGTATAACTCAAATACATGAACCTGAAAACCCCTGGGTAGAATGGCCCTTCTCACCATCACTCCTAGTGACCTACTTTGCAGAATGTGTCCTGCCCAGCCCTATATCCTTATGCTGTTCAGGATTAAAAGTTCTGAATCCTAGGACCAACAGTGAAGATGGAGAGGCAGGGAGATTTCCACCAGAGAACACAGAAAAACTGAAAATATTCCACTTAATTTAAAGCTCTGACTACTATTTTGTCGTTTGGGGCTTCTCGAACTGATGGAACAGATGAACTATAATGATGCTGTGTCATTAAATCTTATAATCACAGCTAATATTAAAAACATGAGATTACATATTTAATGTGCTTACCAGGGACAGAGTAGGCATTAAAAGCAATTAGCTCCCTTCCCTACTTGTAATTTCTTGTCATCATGAAACATACCATACATACGAAAGAGTTATGTGCAATATATGACACATAGGAGTAGTTTAAAAAATATGATGATAGAGAAAATTCTGTGTATCTTCCACCTAGCGTAAGATATACTGCCCATTTTTTTCAATATTCTTCATAGAAAAACAGTCTGGATTTTACAATGAGGAACCTCTTGACTTATTATTTACTTCCTCCTGTAGGTGTTGGAACAAATCCCTGCTACTACCACCAGCTGTGTGAACTTGACCCATGCACAAAATCTCTTTGAGCCTTACTGTCCCCCTTTTGTAAAATAGTGACCAATATCCTCACCTTTCCCACAGGAACATCGCAGGGATGGGAGAAATGTGCTGTGAAAGTCATGGCATGGCGATGTAACTATTACTGTGATTATGGTTTTGCCATAAGTAGACTACCAAAGAGCATCGGTCCGTCTTCCACGATTAGTCTGTTCACATAAGGTAACGCTATCATCAAATAGTATATTAATAATGCTACCGTTACCTTATGGGAATAGAAAAGCTAGGACAGGACTGGTTTTCTGTGACTAATCTTTCTTTAGTCTCCACGATCTGCCACGTCCTATTTCACTCTACTATTCAAAACTGAGCTCATTAATACACTATTTGACTCTTTTCTGCCTTTTAAAAATCCAGGACAAGGATGAATCACTGCCGAGTTAGAGAAACTGTTCCAAGGAAAGGCTAAAATATACAAATGTATCAGTTGCAAGGTCCTGGCAGTAAATTTTCAAAATAGCTCTGTGCAAAGGACAGAATTAACTTTCCCCCTTTATTCTCCTGGCAGAATGTCTCTGTAGAGTCTGGCAGAGACATTTAACAGAACAAAATGAAACTTGATTTTCTCCTTGTACTGGCCTGATGCCGTCAGCCCAATTGCCTTTTGGAATGCCCCAGTGCACTGCACGTGGGCTCTGTGAGCTTGTGGGAGGCAGCAACAACGGCCTGCAGACTGCTGAAGTGGGCAGTGCTACAGCCTGGAAACGCACCAGCCCTGCTGAGAGGGAAGCCTGTCCGTTCATCAAATTGACAGCAAGGCAGCAAAGGGAGTAGCTGAAGAATCCTTTGCCAAGGACGAGCATAATGCAGAAAAATACGTCATTGCTGCTGGTGAATGAATATATTCCTGGTTCAATTGTTGGACCGTATCACCAGTCATCTAATGGACAGTAAAGAATGACTAAGAGTTACATCCTCCAAGTAAAAATGAAAATAGGTTTACCTAACATGAGTTATTGAGCTGGAGTCAGACTTGCTGGCCTCATACGAGGAATAGAACGCTAGTATCTTCCTTCTATCCCAGAATCTATTATGGTAAAGGCTTTGCCCTAAGAACACCCACGGTACTGTGGGCGTTCTTTTTGAGAGTATAAGTCAAGTTTGCTCAGCTTTAGATTAGAACCTCATCTTTTCTGTATGGTACTGCCAAGAGGCTATTATGGGTTAGACAAATTTCAATTAAGCAAATTCTACAAGGCAATACTGGAGATGCTGATACTGCCTCTCCAAAGAGTAGCTTACAGTGTGTTTCTAAACAGGATGAGAAACATTTGCATTATTTTTAGCTACTATTTCACCATCAGTATATGAATCCATTTTTCCTGGAAAAACAATATTACTACTGAAGCCTCGAAGGCAGAATACTATGATGCCATTCCTTCTCCATATTATATTCTCTCGCATTATTAAATGCCTCTCATTTAAAACACTATTGCTTTTGTAATTTTATATTTGCTTTTGTGATGGTTTGATTAATGTGATTTCTACCACCAAATTATAAACTCCAGGAGACCTGGCTAAGATATTATTGGTACAAGAAAGAACCAAAATATTATTGAATGAATAGTGTTTAGCTGGGCCATTATTATCAATGGATTTGTATCAGTTACTCAAAATGTGCAAGTAACTGGAAAATATAAAAGAAAACCAGAGTTTATACGTCAGTCTTGAGAGGTTTACCTTCTAAGACTGTTGAAAGTTACAATGTACCACTAAGCACCACACCCTGTCCCCCCCGCATTGCCTATCCACTTCTTTCCTGTTACATATATCACTTCTAGCATGCTGTACAATTTGCTTTTGTACGTGTGTGTTTTCTATTGCCCTTCACTAGAATGTCAACTCTAGGAAGCATGAGTTTTTCACTTGATTTGTTCATTGATGTTGTCCCTAATAATTATATTGATTGTTTCCTCACTGCCTTATCTCTTTCAGACCTTTGCTTAAAAGTCACCCTGTCAGTGGGGTCTTGCCTGATAACCCCACTTAAATTTGAACCCTACCCCTCCCCACAATGCAGGCATACTTCTAGAACTCACCACCTTCCTGCTGTGTTTGTTCTCCATAACACTCATCATGCTCTAATATATTATATTAGTTACCCCTTTTCTGTCTCTCTTCCTCTCTGCCCCAGACACACCACAATTCTCATTTCCATGAAGGCAGACCTTATCCTCTTCTTTGCTCACAAGCATATTCCCAATATCTAGAAAACTAGGTTACACCTGACACACAATAATATTTGTTGAAGAAATGAATGATCACAAAAGCAATTTTTATAAATGAAACACCAGGTTTTAGAATGTCCCACTTTAGTTTAGAAAGCATACACATGATTATAATAAGATGTTTGAATTTCAAATAGGAGCTTGAATGTGAAATAAAAAATATAATAAGAAGCAGGTGGCTTGGAAAGGTTAAGTAATACAAGGCATACATTTTTGCTTTTTGATGAATGCAGTGCTAGAATCTAGGTTGTTGATAAATTTTGGATGAAAAATGTCTAAGCAGTTGTTTGCTATCACATGCTATTCTTAGAGGCAGCAATCAACACACACACACACACACACACACACACACCAGCCTTCATGTGTAAGATTGTTTCTGGTGCCCAGGGAAAATGAGAGGAAATGACTTTTAAATGGCTAAGGAAAGTATTCATGATTTATTAGTTCGGTGAAACGGAAGAGCAGGCACCTACTTGACAAAGCAGGCAGAACCAGCCTTACCCAGGTAGACTGTGACCCCTGACACTGCCCAAATGCCTACATTTACAGCCGTGTGCTTATAAATGACTCTGAGAATTGGAAACCTCAGAGGGACACTAAAAGATCTTCCTCTTCTCTTCCTGTCATCTGGGGACAGGAAATTTGTAGGGAATAATTTTCTCCATGTGAAAACTTATTCAAAGTGTATGTTCTCTCTTCCAACCAGGGGCTCCTACGTTTGATTTGGAAGTGTAGCAAAGTGGTTGTTCTCTCTGTAATCAGCACAGAATCACATTACTTCAGAGCAAACTGACTTACATCAATGTGCTCTCTAATCATGGTATTTTATGAAGGAGAAAACTGAACTAAGCCAAAAGTTAGGTAGCTAATTTGGACAGAATACCCCAATCTGCCTCACGATCACAGAAGTCCCATGCCAGTGTCTCCTGCCCATGCTGGAGTGTCACTGCTGGTATCCTACTTAGGTCTCCAGAGCAAGCACTCATTTCAACCCAAATAAAAGCATGAGGTCACTCAACTCTCTATGTGTACCCATAGGTAGGAGGGATAGAGAGATATAAAGATTTGCTACACATAGAAAATCAATATCATAAACTTCATCGATCTTGTGGGGCGGGGGGTTGTTTTGAGACAAAGTCTCACTATGTCACCCTGGGAAGAGTGCCGAGGTGTCACACCTCACAGCAGCTTCAAACTCTGGGGGTTAAGCTATTCTCTTGCCTCAGCCTCCCAGGTAGCTAGGACTACAGGCACCTGCCACAATGCCTGGCTATTTTTTTCTTGCAGTTGTCATTTTTATTTTTTAACTGGCCCAGGCCGGGTTCGAACCTGCCTCAATGTACGTGGCCGGTGCCCTACCCACTGAGCTACAGGTGCTGCCCTCATTGTTTTTTAATAAAGAGAAAGGAGGAGAAAATACAAAGTGGCACTAATACTTCCTGTTGACATGTGGGGTCTAACAATTAAATTCTCAAACTCATCCTAGAAAAAGTGCTGCTTACCTCATTACTGAATATTGCTACTGTCACCTTCAAAGTACTCCCCTTAGGAAGCTGTGCACCAACTCCGGAGCCTAGGCCACCCTTCAACGTAACTTTGGAACTGTTGTTCATGACCATCAGAGCTGTCATCGTATGACACACAACAATAATGATTGCTCCTCAGCACACCACCACTGCACATCAGCATGAGCACAGCCCGGAGACGCTGACAGACCAAAGTTACAGAACTTCACCCAGTTGTTTGTACTGTGCTCCCAACATAAACGCACAGTGGCAAATTTGTGAACTTAATTGTCAGATGACAGCTCTGATGGTCATTCCAGAAAAAGAGTTCCAGAATTACTTTGAAGGGTGGACTAAGGGTGGCACGGATGCTTAGCTTCCCAAGGGGAGTACTTTGAAGGTGACCATCATGATATTAAGCAATGGGGTATGTAGCTCTTTTTCTAAGATAAGTTCATGACCTTAATTGTTAGATCCTGTATAAAGGCATTAACAATATAAGGATTTATCTCTTCTGTCTTAATAATATGAAGGTAAGTCACCATTTTGTGACCAGTTATTGTGTTCAGGTGATTTATTTGTTTGAACCTCACTGTGATCCTATAACGTAGGTGTAAGTAGTCCCATTTTAAAGAGGAAGGGATGGAAGTTGGGGAAGTCTGCTTAGAAAGTACACCGGCTAAAGCCAAGTATAGCCAGGTCTGTCCTCAAACTCAAACCACTCAGCCTCCAAAGCTGGACTGTTTACACAGTCCTACACCCTATGCCCATCTTCCCTCTGGTAAAGAAAACCCCAATTTTCTTCTTCATCCAAGATAGATATTTAACCACTGTAATTATGAGGACAGCTAATAACATTCCACTTGCAATCACTGTATTTAGATAAAGAAGTAACATCATTAATATTTAAATAAAAATATCAATTACAGTTTTAAACCATTGGAGATAATTTTATTTTACAAGACAGTGATGATAAGGCCCTGTGGTCAGAAAACTGTTGCCAGCTGAAGACACCCAGCCTCATGCAGGAAACAAGCGCCTCAGTGGATTTTCTTGTCCATTGTCTGCCTAGAAAGCTTTACTTAAAGCCAAGGAGATTTGTGGGTTTGTAGAGGAGGGTTGGTGCACCAGGCATGACATAGTGGCTCCTCTTGGAATGAAGACAGCTGTGAGAAGCCTCTGCTGTGTTCCTTCTCAGAAGTGGCGCAGGCGAACCTCCAGGCTTGGCCGAGAAAGGCAAATGGGATTCCAAGCACAGCCGCGCAGGGCAGGCACAGAGGCAAACAGAAATGTTCATGCTTCTTCAGATAATTCATTCCTGGCTGCTCCCTCCTATACCGAAGGCAAAGCTAGATTTCTTGTTAGGATCTTTGGCCAAATCATAGGATTTAAAGAGGGTTGCTGGCCCCTGCAGTTTCTGGAGTCTTTCCAGAAATACAGCCAGAGGCACTACCAGTCATGCCCTGGGATCTAAGATCTGAGCACTCCACCCTGCCAGCTGCCATTCACATCTGCATTCTCCTCTCTGGGGAAACTTGCAGGGCGGAGGCCTGAAGAGGGAAGGAAATCTTTGGAGCTGCTCTTTATCTGTTGTCCCATCATTCTGACAACTTCCAGTCTTTATTTTTTTAAACATCAAACACATAAACAGCTTTGTTTTATTTTTTCTTTATAGGAGATAATGCTCCATTATAAAGAAAAAACTTGTTTGTTGCTTCCAAAGGAACCAAGATGTTTATTCTCAATGTGGATGAAGCAGAGAAAGGGAAGCAAGATGTGTTTAGTTTTGACTTCAAACTGAGAGATTTCAGAATGTGTTAAGTGAGTTCTGCTTTTCTTAAGTTACCCCTTTTTTCACTTGCCTATTTTCCCACTGACAGAGAATACAATTATTGCCACAGTTTTCTAGCTAGCTGGCTTTTTTTTGTTTAAAAAAAAAGGCTTCTTGGCAGGTCCATCTATGGAGAACTCGTCCCTGCCATAGGTCATTAGAATGTTTCTGGTAAGATTTCTTTGTAATTTTTCTGTTCTCTTGTTCTCAGAAGCCACAATCTATTCAATTGCCTCTCCTGGACTACACAGAAACATTCCTTCCAGGGACCTTCCTTTTTAATAGTTTTCTCCTTGACTCATCGTATTTCTGCTACTTACGGTCAAATATACATACAAATATAAAACTCACTGTTGATTCTAAGCAGCCGCTACCATACACGTGTATATGAATAAATGCTCGCACACACATTCATCTGGTGGGATTAGTGCACTTACTCATTGGGTGTCAATGATGCTGGATGAATCATTGCTTCAAAGAATATTTTTAGAATTTATTTTCATAAATGGACACATAAATAACAGTTACAATATAGAATACAAGATATTATCCCTACAGTAACTAGTACAACATGGGTGCTAATATAAGTAGTTCCCTGGTGTTAAGCATTGTTGATTCTTTTCTTTGCTCAGTTTCATCACCAAATTAAAATGCTTTGCTAAATGTTGTCTTGTTTTTCAACTTCTTTCTCAATGTACATGTTCCTGCTCCCTATCTCTGAATTCAATCCCAAGGATTTAAATATATATATAGCAAGGAAAATAACTCTTAGTATTAACACATTTTCTTTCTAGAACTCATTTTACCACCAAATAATATTAGAACTTTGTGGAGCAGAAAGTATCCTCCTCATTATAGAGAAAGTGCGTCACAAAGAACTCAAGCAAGTTGTTCCTCAGACATTGACGAGCTGGCAAACGGAACTCAAATGTCCTATTATCATATGGTTTCTTCCATGTGTAGGAAAGGCAGAACGCTGTAGCACACTTAAGTGAAAAATATAAATTCTCAGGGAGAATAATATTTTAAGTGCAAAAGCCTATACCTGACACTTTAATATACCACTGTACTTAATGCTGAGAAGAAACAAAATGTTCTTCTGTATAGATACAGCTCATTTCATTCTAAGTAATTCCTACTCTTTGAGACACATGTGGACCAAAATCCAACTTTATTCATGAACCAAAATCTAACTTTATTCATGAAGTACACAGTGTTCCTCAAGAAAGTTGTTTAGCTTTCGAGGCCATGACAGTTTCTGTAAGATTTTATCTATGACACCAGCATGCTATACTTAGCCATCTGGCAGTGTACTATTGCCAGTGAAGATGTTTGGGAAAGTCATCTCTCCACAGGCTGCCCAAGCTCTGTGCTATGTAACTCACCTCTGCTGGACCACTAGTGTGAAGAGAATAAATGACATTAGAATTCTGAAAACAAAAAAATCACAGAATCTCTGAGTTAGAAGAGACCTTAACTTCCATCCAGTCTCACTGCACTGAAGTAACCTACAAGCATCCTGGAGAAGCATTTTAAAGTAGATAACATCACAAACTCAGGAAGCATAGTGGCAGACAAACCACCACCAACTATACATAAAATGTTTTAAGTACACCAAAGAGAATGTGTTTGGAACTCAGAAAAGGCACACTAAAAAGGTTTTCTTCCTCTTTGAATTTTGAGAGGTAACAGTTCCTCCAAAGTTTTCCAATACTTCTGTAATTCAAGGGCAGGTGTTAATGATTTGGGATTCCTTCTTTCTCGTTTATTCAACAGTATTTAGGTAATTCCTACTATGTGAAAGATAGTCTATCAAAGTTAAGATTAACACTTAGAACCACTACAAAGTAATTTCTGTTCACATAAGAAATTCCACTAAAACTTTTTTTTTAACCTTGCCAGGATTGGTGGTTCATGCCTATAGTCCCAGCTACTTAGGCGGCTAATGATAACCTGAGCCTGTGCTTTCAAGACCAGCCCAGGCAACATAGTCACACCCTAGCTCTAACAATTTTTTTTAAAAACACTATTTAATCTTATCCCACAAATCATAGGCCTTCCCAGTTTTAAGAAAAGAAAAATAATCGCTTCTCAGCCTTTTGGCAAAAATCAAATGAAGAAAAGAAAAATATTCCGTAATAAAAAAAACTGAAGGAGAATCTCATGAAAAATTTTAGAAATCATTAATAACTCACTAGTTACTGTTGCCAGAATAAACAGTCTAAAATATGATAGCTGTCAGAGCCCAGAAATATGCATATAATACCAGAATATCATTTAGTAAGAGTAAAGAGAGGTGAGAATAAAGAGAATTGAGTAAGAATTCATTTACATTATTTACCAAGGGGGGGCAAGATGGCCAACAAGAGGCATCTTTCACTGGAGCGCCTTCCAGAAGGAGAAAAGTTGGACTGAAGTGAACTTGGAGAAGTTGAAAGTAGAGAGTTGAGCACAAAGAGAAAAAATCAAAGTGCACACATCATCCCCACTGAGATAAGCTGTGACTAAAGGCACCTGTTGCCAAAGTGAAAGGAGACCCCCCCCCAGGCCTTCCATGAGTGAAAGGGAACAAAGGACCTCTCACCTCACCCCACAGGAGAGAGCCCTGAGGTCCTGATTCTCCTGTACCTGGGAATTTCTACCTAGAGTCCTAGCCCCATCCTGCCTGATGCAAAAGTGAACAAATACTCTCTGCAGTCCTGAGCCCACAGCCACCTTCCCCCTCTCTGGTTGCCTGATGGACTGCCCCCTACAGAGGCTGGAGTGTTTGGTGAGTTCTCTGAGAGTCCTCTGCATTGTGTGGGCTGCAGAACCACATGGCATCCCTCCTGCTGCCAGAGGAAACAGTGGCACTGTAGTTCTAACTTTGGTATGGGGAAGTGTGGTCTGTCCTGGCTCTCATGCCTGCTGGAGGGGAGCTTTCCCCAGTAAACTGGAGAACCCTTGCCTGGTGTCCATGCCCAGCAACCCCTGACAACGCTCGCCTTTCCTCCTTGCAACTTGGAGAAAGATAGGCCCAAGCTCAGGCCACCAGCACTGGGAAGGTCCAGGAACTAGACCTCCCCAGCCATAGGTGATGCCTATACTTTAAATAGTTTATATCTAGGACTTGGGCGGGGGGAGGGTATTGTGACTTCTCTGAACTTGAGTGGGTGTTGCTGGCACTGCCTGAGCAAGTTTGACTGGAATTATTGTTCAGAACTATCTGTGGATTCTTGTTCTCTGGCTGCTGCTGGCTGGGGCTGCAGGTTCACTGCTTATTTGGCATTATTTGCACAGGAGTTGATCAGAGCAGTGAGGGGTGGAATCGAGGGATCTGTCCTTGAATTCCCCTCCTGCAGCTCTCACCAGCTTTTTGATGATAGCTTTTTGAATCTTTGTGTAGCAGAGGCTTCAGCAAAATACTACAGCTTCTTTGAACTGGGTAGGGAACAAGGTGATACCAGGACAGAATCAATTGCACTATCTCAGCAAGTCAGCCTTCAGAGACTCTTACTGCAACCCTGAGAGGGAGCTTTGTGAAGCTGTAGGGTAAGGGCCACAAGCACAAGCTCCAGCAAAGGGGTGGTTAGCTCCAGTCCCAGGGGCCTCCTGATTTGGTGTCACTCCACCAGGTTTTGTTGACAAAAGTCTGCACAGTGCTTCCTAAGGGGCCATAATTAGATTATCTCTCAATAACTATTCAGGGACAACCTATCATTTCAACCAAAAAAGTATAAGTAACATTTTTTTTTAAAAAGCTGAAAATACTCATGGGGAAGAGCCAGCAGAAGAATTCTGGCAACATGAAAAATCAGAGCAGATCACTCCCCCAAGACACTACAAGGGAAATACAGTGAAAATATCATCCACAGAGAAATTGCTGAAATGTCAGAAATAGAATTCAGAATATGGATGGAAAATAAGATGAATGGAATGAAGGAAAAGATGGAAATAGAAATCCAAGAAACAATCCAAAAATTGTCTCAACGAATTAGTGAATTTCAAGACAAAGTCACCAAGAATATGGACGTAATGAGGAAAGATATAGCAGAGCTTAAGAAATTGAATAAGACATTTGAGGGGCTTTGAAACACAGTAGATATCTTAAATAATAGAGTAGAACATGGAGAAGAAAGAATTTCAGAAATTAAAGACAAGAATTTTGAACTATCATAGTTATGCAAAGAGGTAGAAAGGAAAACAAAAACAGAATAGTCCCTGAGAAAGTTTGGGGATTACTTCAAAAGATCAAAAATCTGAATTATAGATATTCCTGAAGGAAAAGAACATGGCCCTAAAGGCGCAGATGCTCCACTTCAAGACATCATGGTGGAGAATTTCCCAAGCATTGCAAGAGACACAGAAATTCAGGTAATAGATAGGTTCAGAACCCTAATATAACTACATTCAAACAAAACATCTCCTAGACATATTGTAATTGACTTTGCTAAAGTCAATATGAAGGAGAAAATCCTGCAAGCAAACAAAGGTAAGAAAAGTCTTACCTACAAGGGAAAAATATCAGGATGACCTCAGATCTTCTAGGTGAAATTTTTCAAGCCAGAAGAGGATGGTCATTGGCCTTCACCTTCTTTAAACAAAGAATTTTAGGCCCAGGATCCTGTATTCTGTTAAACTGAGTTTCATTTGTGATAGAGAAATCAAATATTTTACTGACATGCAAATATTGAGGAAATTTGCCATAACTAGGGCAGCTCTACAGGAAGTACACAGAGCCATTCTCCATAGTGAGCAACATGATGATCCATCATTAAACACACCCAGAAATTAAAGAAAAAAGGCCTAGCTTCCACAATGGCATAGGGGATAAAAATAAGTTCTAGACCTCTGAAAAATGAGATGACCAAAACTCTACCATACCTATTGATTATCTCAATAAATGTGTTGGGGCGGCACCTGTGGCCCAGTGAGTAGGGTGCCGGCCCCATATACCAAGTGTGGTGGGTTCAAACCCGGCCCCGGCCAAACTGTAACAAAAAAATTGCCAGGCCTTGTGGCGGGCATCTATAGTCCCAGCTACTCAGGAGGCTGAGGCAAGAGAATCACCTAAGCCCAAGAGGTGGAGGTTGCTGTGAGCTGTAACACCACAGCATTCCACCAAGGGTGACAGAGTGAGACTCTGTCTCTAAAAAAAATAAAAAATAAATGTGAATGGTTTAAATTCCCCTCTAAAGAGGCACAGGCTGACTGATGAAATATAAAAGCTCAAGTCTAATATCTATTGTCTCCCAGAAATACACTTAACCTCAAAGGATTAAACAAGACTCAGAGTAAAGGAATGGAAAAGAACAATAATCTAGGCAACTAGAATCAGAAAAAAGCAGGTGTTACAATCTTATTTGCAGATACGATTGGATTTAAACCAACGGAAATAAGGAAAGACAAGGATGGACGCTATATACTGGCCAAGGGAAGCATACAACATGAAAAGATTTCAATAATTAACATCTATGCACCCAACCTAAACACTCCTCAATTTATAAAACAAACCCTCAAGGATCTGAAAATATATTTTCCTGCACCGTAATAATTGGAGATTTTAACACCCCTTTGATAGTACTGTACAGATCCTCCATACAGAAACTAAACAAGGAAATAATGGACTTAACATGAGCTTACAACGAATGGACTTAACAGACATATATACAACATTTCATCCTAACAAAACTGAATACCCATTCTTCTCTTAGGACTTATGTCCTAAGTCTAATCTCAACAAATTCAAAAGAATAGAAATTATTCCTTGTATCTTCTCAGATCATCCAAAATAAAAGTTGAACTCAACAGCAACAGACATTTTCATACCCAAATAAAGTCATGAAAACCAAATAACCCTATGCTGAATGACAGCTAGATCAAACAGGTGATTAAGAAGGAAATCACTAGATTTCTTGAACAAAACAATAATAAATCCATATGCTATCAAAACTTGAGGGATACTACCAAGGTCATTCTAACAGGCAAATTTATAGCATTAAATGCCCTCATCAAGAAAACAGAAGGAGAGCAAGTCAACAACCTAAGGGGCCATCTCAAGCAATTGGAAAAGGGAAGGAGGACTAAGAGAATGAGCAAGTAAGGAGAAGGGAAAAGGGAGGACGATGGGGGGTTATGGTGTATGGGAAGCCTCTTGGGGGTGGGACACAATTATACTACTTGGGGGAGGGACTTTATCTAATAAATGCTATCAGTGTAACCTAATTCTTTGTACCTTCAAGAATACCAAACAATAAAAAAAATTTAAAAAGGGGGAAGAATCCAACCCCAAACCCAACAGAAGAAAAGAAATAACCAAAATTATGGCCAAATTAAATGAAATTGGAAAAAAAAAATCATTCAGATGATCAGCAAAAGAAAAATTTGGTTCTTAGAAAAGATTAATAAAATCAATAATCCTTAACCAGACTAACCAGAAGCAGAAAAATAACATCTCTAATAATCTCAATCAGAAATGAAAAAGGGAAATAGTAACAGATACCACAGAAATACAAAAGATCCTCAATGATTACTACAAAAAACTCTTTGCTACAAAATATGAAAATGTAGAAGACATAGACCAATACCTGGAATCATACCATCTTCCTAAACTCAACCAGAAAGAATTAGAAATTTTGAATAGACCCTTATCAAGCACTGAAATTGCATCAACAATACAAAATCTTCCAAAAAAGAAAATCCCTGAACCAGATGGTTTTGTACTAGAATTCCACCAAACCTTCAAAGAGGAACAAGTGCCTATATTGTATAATATGTTCTAAAGCATAGAGAAGGAAGGAATCCTCCCCAGCACATTCTATGAGCAAATATCACCCTGATTTCAAAACCCGGAAAGGACCCTACAAAAAAAAAAAAGAAACCTATAGGCCAATATTATTTAAAAAATCAATGTAAAACTACTTATTAAGATCCTAGCAAACAGAATATAGTGACACATTAAAAAAGTTATATATCATGATCCGGTAGATTTTATCCCAGGGATGCAAAGGTGGTTTAACATATGCAAATCCATAAATGTAATTTCCCACATAAATAAAATAAAAAACAAAGACCATGTGATTCAATTGATGCAGAAAAGCCTTTTGACAATATCCAGGATCCTTTTATGATAAAAACACTTAAGAAAATAAGCATAGGTGTGACATTTCTTAAACTGATAGAGTCTAGCTACAACAAACCTACAGCCAATATCCACTGAATGGAGTAAAACTGAAAGTATTCCACTCAGAACTGGAACTAGACAAGGATGCCCACTATCACCCACTGCTATTCAACATAGTGCTAGAAGTCCTATCCGTTGTAATCATGCAAGAGAAGGAGATCAAGGGTATCCATATGGGGACAGAGGATGCCAAACTCTCAGTCTTTGTGGATGACATGATCTCATACCATAAAACCCCAGGGACTCAACTACAATACTCTTGGAATTGATCAAGGTATATAGTAGCATCTTGAGATACAAAATCAATGTTCACAAATCAGTAGTTTTCATATATGCCAACAGTCAAGCTGGAGAATAAAATCAATGACTCAGTACCTTTTACAGTAGCACCGAAAAAGATGAAATGTCTGGGAATATATGTAACAGAGGACATGAAGGATCTCTATAAAGAGAACTATGAAACCCCGAGAACAGAAATAGCAGAAGACATTACCAAATGGAAGAACATTCCTTGCTCATGGCTGGGAAGAATCAACATTGTTAAAATGTCCATACTACCCAAAGCAATATACAGATTTAATGCAATCCCCATCAAAGCACCAACATTATCCTTTGAAGAACTTGAGAAAACAGCACTTTGTTTCAAAGGGAACCAAAATAAAACTCTAAATAGCCAATACAATTTTTAGAAATAAAAACAAATCTGGAGGCATCACAGTACCATACTTTAGTTTATACCACAAGTCTATAGTGATCAAAACAGCATGGTACTAGCACAAAAAATAGAGATATAGATCTTTGGAATAGAACAGAGAATTTAGAGATGAACCCAGCCACATAATGCCATCTGATCTTTGATAAACCAAAAAAACGCATGCACTGGGGAAAAGAATCCTTGTTTAATAAAGGGTGCTGGGAGAACTGGTTAGTCACATGTAGAAGACGGAAATTGGACCAGCACCTCTCACCATTGATAAAAATTGACTTGCACTGGATACAAGATTTAAATGTAAGGCACAAAACATTAAAATTTCTATAAGAGTGTGGGGAAAACACTTGACAAAATTGGCTTGGGAAAAGATCATATGAAGATCCCACTGGCAATTGCAGCAACATTACAAAATAAATAAATGGGATATGATCAAGCTAAAAAGCTTCTGCACAGTTAACTAATGCAAACAGACAGCCTTCAGAAGGAGAGAAGATTTTTGCATGTTACAAATCTGGAAAAGATCTGATAACTAGAATCTACAAAGAATTCAAATTAATCCACAAGAAAAGAGCTAACAACCCCATATATAAGTGGGCAAAAGACTGAACAGAAACTTCTCTTAAGATGACAGATAAATGGCCAAACACATGAAAAAATGGTCTTCATCTCTGATCATAAGAGAAATGCAAATCAAAACCACTCTGAGATATCACCTAACTCCAGTGAGATTAGCCCACATCATGAAGTCCCAAAACTGCTGATGCTGGCATAGATGTGGAGAGAAGGGAACACTTTTGCACTGCTGGTGGGATTGCAAACTAATAAGACATTTATGGAAAGAAATATGGAGGATTCTTAAAGAACTGTAAGTCGACCTTTCATTTAGTTCTGCAATCCCATTACTAGCTATGTACCCAGAAGAAAAAAAAATATTTTACCCCAGGACATTTGCACCAGAATGTTTATTGCAGTTCAACTCATAATCGCCAAGTCATGGTAGCAATGCAAAGGCCCATCGACCCATGAATGGATTAACAAACTGCGTTATATGTAGACCATGAATATGTATATTATTCAGCCATAAGAAAAGACACTACATATTTTATGTTTACCTGGATGAATTTGAAACACATTCTTCTTAGTAAAGTTATCTCAAGAATTGGGGGAAAAGTATCCAATATACCCAATACTAATATGAAACCAATATAGAAACAACTACACACCCACATGAAAGAAATACTTCAGCCTTAGGGTGGCACCTGTGGCTCAGTGGGTAGGTTGCCAGCTCCATATACTGAGGGTGGTGGATTCCAACCTGGCCCCAGCCAAACTGCAAGAAAAAATAGCCGGGCATTGTGGTGGGTGCCCTGTGGTCCCAGCTACTCAGGAGGCTGAGGCAAGAGAATCGTCTAAGCCCAGGAGTTGGAGGTTGCTGTGAGCTGTGACACCCGGCACTCTACCAAGGGCAATAAAGTGAGACTCTGTCTCAAAAAAAAAAAAAAAGAAAAGAAAAGAAAGAAAGAAATACTTCAGCCCTAAATGAATTTAGTTAATAAGAGAGATTGAAAATAAATGAGTTATGCTGAGTGCTGTGGCTCATGCCTATAATCCTAGCACTCTGGGAGGCAGAGACAGGAAAATGCTTGAGCTTAAGCGTTCGAGACCAGACTAAACAAGAATGATACCCCATCTCTACTTTTAAAAAGGAAAAATTAGCTGGGCATTGTGGTAGGTGCCTATAGTCCCAGCTACTCAGGAGGCTGAAACAGGAGGATCACTTGAGCCCAGGAGTTTGAGGTTGCTGTAAGCTAGGCAGATGCCATGGTACTCTCGCCTGGGCAACAGAGTGAGACTCTGCCTCAGGAAAAAAAAAAAAAAGAAAGGAAAAAGTGAACTAAGAATTCCATTTGAAGATTAGGGGAAAAAGAATAAATTCAAAGAGTGTAGAAGAAAGAATAAAGTAAAGATAATAACGGAAATTGGTGAAATAAAAAGCCAATCAATACAAATGATGAGGCCACTCCTAAAGAGTCCTTCTCTGTGATGAAGGTCAAAGTTGTCTTTATATAACTGCTTGCTGGTGTAGAGTATCAGCAGTAGTGCTGTCTAATATAAATATTTTAATATAATGTGAGCCATATATGCAATTTAAATTTTATAGTAGTTAAAAGCAACAAGAAATAAGTTAAGTAATGTATTTTATTTAAGCCAATATATCAACAATATTATCACTTCAACACATAATCAATATTAAAAATTATTGAAATATTTGGCATACTAAGTCTTTAAGTCTGGTTTCTATTTCACACTTGTAGCACATCTCAATGTGAGGTAGATTTTCAATTGCCCAGTAGCCACATGCTCCTGGCTAGTGTCTATCAAATTGGATAGAAAAAAACCTATTCTCAAATGGCATGCCCTATAATTTCAGAAGACTTTGCGATACTATTTTATTAATATATGTTTTTGTTTCTTAATTGGCTTTTGGGACATGATAAAGACATGTATACTCATGGTTGCTTCATCTACATTCTAGGCCCTGCAAGGTGGTAGCAATTCTTCAGTTACTTACCTGCTGTCAATTTCTGAGTAAGTGTTTTCCAGCCAGATGTAGTGGCCTCAATTTAGCAGCCAAATTCTAATGGTCACATAGTTGACGGTATTCCAAGAGTCATCTATTTACTTTTCATATTAGTGTTTACACAACAGAAATTCTCTGTAGGCATCTCTATTCCCCAAGAATTTCATGTTGAAATAACAAAATGGCCTAGATCCACTTGAAGATAAATTGCTTTAATTATTAGGCAGACTGTGAGGCTCACTGTTTCAAATATCAGGTCAGTGCAGTGCCCCGCGTCGCAGTGGTTTCACTGTGATATTTCTCCAGGTACAACTGTCGAGCATTAATATCATGGGAACACTTCCATTCAGGACTGGCTTTGTCTGCACAATCCATTCACTATTTCAACGGGAGAAAAGCAAGCTCAGTGGTTGTGAGAAGAGACTATGATTACCCAAAGTTGTTTGACATTTCAGTCCAAGTGTCAGCACTGTTGCTAATATCTGTGGAAATCTCACAGGATAATTAGTTCTCCAGTCTTAGAATTGATAATATGGAACCACACAGATACCTACCAGCACCTTCATTTTTAATGCTTTACGTGATATCACAGAAGAGAATGTAGTGTTTAGGACTAACAGCATGTGGACTTAAGTTGAACGACCTCGATTTGAATCCCAGCCTGACTGCTTACCTGCTATCACTAAACCTTAGTTGCCTCAGCTTGGAAAAGGGAAAATACTCATTAAGGTTGCAAAAAGATTACACAAAACAACACGAGTAACACAGTGCTCAGCACTCAGAAGTATTTCATAGACATTAGCTAGGTCGATCTGTGGGTTCCTAAATTCATTTGATCAAATTTTGGAGCACTGACAAAGGCAAGCATCTGATAGCATTTCTAAAGCTCTGAAAACCTTCCCTAATAAATTCCAGTTGTCCTGTTGATCTCTCAAGCTTACGTCAGAAAATTTCCCTAACTGTGAAAATTCCCTCAACTTCCTTTCTAGATATTTACTACACAACCATGCTAACTAACATTTTGATTTAGAAATGCCCCACTCCAATCACATTATCAAGAACCAAACCAGACTCGGCACCTGTGGCTTACGCGGCTAAGGCTCCAGCCACATACACCAGAGCTGGTGGGTTCAAATCCAGCCCAGGCCTGCCAAGCAACAATGACAACTACAACCAAAAAATAGCTGGGCATTGTGGTGGGCGCCTCTGGTCCCACTGCTTGGGAGGCTGAGGCAAGAGAATCTCTTAAACCCAGGAGTTGGGGGTTGCTGTGAGCTGTGATGCCACGGAACTCTACCCAGGGCAACAGCTCAAGGCTCTGTCTCAAAAAAAAAGAACCAAACCAGATTTAATTCTCTAAATATACTTGTCATTAACTGGTAGAGTAAAGGAGTTTGATATCACTTTCCCAAATCTTATCATTCTAAATCAGGAGTAGGCATTGTAAAGCTAAAGATTTTTAAATTTTGTTTACCCTACTGTATAAATTTTCATGTCATTTTTGTTCAGGGTAAGGGGGAGCTGATCCTAAACTGGGAAAATGAAATAACAGGGTTTGTGTAAGCAAGGTATTTTGATGGGAATTTCACTCCAAAGCATTTTCTCCTCCTTTACAAAGAGGATGAAGCTCACATTTAGACACTTACCTCTTGGGGTGGGCAATTCTCCCCTGTCTTGCCATTTAGATGTACAACTCCTTTCTTTCAAGTTTACATTAATGAAAACTATAAATTTCAAGCCTACACTATCTGCTGAAATTATAGTATTCTGGAACTAAAACTGTACTCTCAGAGGTTTTTGTCAATTAATTGAGTGTGATATAAAACCATACATGTTTTTGCAATTTTTTCAGCAAATCTGCTTTAATGTTTCTATGTGTCCTTCTGAAAACACCAATTAATACTTAATATGACAATTAGTATGTGCCAGCCTGCTCTAGTTTACAAAAATAATGCTATTCATCCTCATAGTCCTATGAGAGAAATATCATTATTCCCACTTTGTAAATAGAAAAGTCAGTTATAAAGAGGTTAATAACTCACCTCACCTACTTGCCAAATGGTGAAGTCAACATTTGAATGCAGATATCATTCTAGAGCCTTTAACTACTACACTATATTCTGCCTCTCACAAAGAAAGCTTTAGTAGCATATATAAAATTGAAAAGAAGACTTTGTATATTAAAAAGTAAATTTGTCACATTTGAGTATATCTCTGGGACCAAAAACATTTATATAACCTAATCTAAATTTATATGTTTCAGAAACCATATGCCTTACAAACCACTGGGGGATACAGGCAAGAATAACAAATGACTATGAGAATCAGCCAAAAGGTCAACACAGCTTCCACCACGGTTACTGTGGTGTTTTGGTGCTCTTACTTATAAATTCTGAAGTATTTTTCTTCTTCTCTGCACATACCCCAAATTGTAAAAGGGTAAGGAAGAGATCTTCTGTGCTGAATAATGTTTATCTTTTCTTTTTTCTTTTTTTTAGTTGAGCAGGAAATCATTATCCAAGCCCAGCCTTGAATATGTGCTATACACAAAACAATTTATCTAGTAGAGTTCATGGGCAGCTGGATTGGGAAAAAACACATTAATTATCATTCAAGTGGAAATGCCCCCATAGACATACCATTTAATTAACAGAGAGGCCAGTATTGGAAATGAATAATTTGAGACAAGACAGAGAGAGATGTGTGTGAGATAAACTCGTAGGTGATTTAAGGATATTATCTGTGGATAAACATTTAAAAATACGTGAAATACATCTCTATCTTATAAATGCCTTGTAAACATAAAAAGATTCCTTAGAAGAAAGGCTCTTTCAAGCCTTTTCCTTGCCTGTTTTAAAAGTCATCACCTGTGAGCACAAAGCTGGTTGTATTCTGCAGGAACGTTAATTCCTTTAGAGATTGGAAAACCCCACTCCCTTGAATTCAAACTCTGAAAAGATAAGTTAAAATACTTCATGTAGAAAAGTTCCTCAGTCTTCGAAAACCCTTGAAATTTGTAGCTATGCCAAGATTATAAATAGAAGTGATATGGCAGCAGCGAATTGATCATTCGGGTAAATGTGCTCACCCAATTTAGGATGGTTTTATGAAGCACAGTGGCAGCTGGGGCAGTGGTGGCTGCTCTGCCGTCATTGCTACTGCTGCTACTGCTTCAAAATGCCTCCCCATTTTTTACTTCTTTACAAAAAAAAAATGCCAGAAGAGATTTTTCCTAAAGCATAAAAGATAAATAAATAAAATTACAGCCCAAAGACCATTTTTTTGGAACAGGCTGAGTGACCATCAAAGAGCCTGAAATGAAATCACATAGACCCATTCGCTCCCTAAAAATAATCCAAAAATCAGAATTCTGGGACACAGTTTGGCAATACAGGAAGGCTGTGGTGGGTTATTAAGATACTGTCATATTTTGTGTTCTTAAAAATATCACCTTTAATAAGATGGCCCAAATGCTACCTTTGGCTATGGGTGGGGAGGGATGAATGGAGGACAGGAAGAAAGGGGTTGGGTGGAAATTTTTCTTTCTGAACTTGGTATTTCCTATTAATCATCCATAAAGAAGATAAGTTTGTCTTCAATGGGCTTTCCCTTTTTGTATTTTTCCACCAATTTTCAGCTTCTCTTTACTTTAGTAGCACCAGAGCAGAGATCTTAATTCAAGAAGTATTTATATTTAGAAAAGAGAAATATATACATATATATAATCTTTATAATAAGCTCTCTAGCACTAAAACAAGAAATCAAGATGGGAGGGGAAAGGGGGGAGAGGAAGGAGTTACGTGACCCGAATGAATTCTGCCCTCTCTCTCCAGGTGTTCCCTCCAGCTTGGGGGCCTTTCCCTCCGGTTTTTTTCATTAGCCCTGTGGTAACCTACGGAAGCAACCTTAGTGTAGGCAAAAGTCTTTCCCACACCTCAGCTGAGATACTTTCAGCCAAGGTTTTCAAAATTCTAAGAATTTAAAAAAGGAAAATAAATATTGAAAAAGCAGAAATCAAAATAATTTCAATTACAAAGACAATTTGTCCCCCTCAGTATTTTTTCAGCAAGAAAACATTTATGCTTTTTTTTTATTTCAAAATATTACAGTGTACAAATATTTTTGGTTACATGCATCACTTTTGTAAGGCTTGAGTCATGGTTATAAGTGTTCATTATACCTGTTAGGCAGGTTTTACCTATTCCTTCCTCCTTCTCCCTGCTTGGTTTCCACTGAGTTTTACTCCCTCTGTGCACATGTGTCCTCATCAGTTAATTCCAATTTAGTAATGAGTACATGTGTGTGATGTTTGTTTTTCCCTTCTTTAGATACTTCAGCTAGAATAATAGCCTCCAGTTTCACCCAAATTGTCTCAAAAGATGCTAATTCAATCTTTTTCATGGCTGAAGAGTATTCCATGGCATACATGTACCATATTTTGTTAATCCACTCATGAATCAATGGGCACTTGGTTTGATTCTTCATCTTTGCAATTGTGAAGTACTGCAATAAATATCCAAGTCCAGGTGTCTTTTTGATAAAAGGACTTATTTTCTTTTGGATAAATACCCAGTAGTGGGATTGCCGGATGAATGGTAGGTCTGCTTTTGGTTCTCTGAGAAACCTCCATACTAAGCAGAATCTTACACAAAGCCCTAACGCATTACACAGAAAAGCCTGGAGCTGCTCTAGCAAGTGCAAAGGGAAGGTCCTGCAGGTTCTATTTTTCTACTGACCTTCACCTCAAAGAGACCCCTGAGGCTCTTCTGTGGAATCCTTAGGGAGTCTCTGAGCATCATTTGAACACAACCTTAAGTAGAGACCTCCATGTGACAGATACCAACTTTAACATACCTCATGACACCTTCCCCCACCAACACACCCCTTAGACATTCCAACCCTTTCTTCAAGGGCAAGAACAGGACAGAGTTCTCTTATTCTCTCCTGTACCATCAGTGTTGGTCTGATATATATGCCCCTTCTCCCAGAGACAGATGCTAGGCTTAACCTTTACTTTTCAGTTAGCTGGGTCACTGGTATGGATGTGACCAAGGACTGAATACAAGTCCATGGCATAACACCGTATTAATATAAACAATAACATTAGCATTCCTGTAATGGCAAAGTCAGAGAGAGGAAGTAGATTCCTCACAAACTGAAGTAATTCCCATCCCCTCTAAGACTAGAATGTTTTAGAGCAGCGGTTCTCAACCTGTGGGTTGCGACATAGGAACTGTACTAAAGGGCCACGGCATTAGGAATGTTGAGAACCACTGTTTTAGAGGAAACAAAAAAATGTTTACACATGAAATAATCTAACTTGAAACAGAAACTAAAACAAGGCAATATAAAAGAGATATCTAAACTAAAAGTGAACAAATTACTAAATGTGAAAGTTATGTAGATGGTAAGGAAGGGAAGGGAGCAATATTGGCTGGAGTGATCAGTGAATATCTGAAAGTGGAGTTCAAATGTAAGATCCCTGAACAAGGGATTTAGAGGGGAAAGGTAGACAGCAAGGGAAGGGCATTCCTAGCCAACATCTGGCAAACCCATGTATATTCTACAGGAAGAAATTTGCGTTGTATGGAATAAATGTCCAAACAGATCCAAGGTTTACTCAGAAGAACAAACTTATGAGAAGACATTTAAGTTACATTAGATCCTTGATGGAGGAGAGATTTTCCCACTGAGAGGATGTAGGTGGAGCTTCTCAAATCACTTTCTACAATTCTGAGCCACCTCTAATTTCTGCAGGATGAGATCTCTGCCCAAGGCATTATGGGGAGAAAGAAACTAGGTACACAACCTAGTAGTTTGTTGCATGAGAGAAAAGATATGATCATAGAAAAATAGAAATGAAAACCAAGTCTTATCTTTCCTTTTGCTTTCAAAAGCCTAGATGAAAGATTTGTAGGAAAGGGGCAATGCCTTGGAAGTTGTTTTTGTCTATACTTCTACCTCCTCTCAAAGAGAATCCCCCAAGCTTAGGGGAGTAGTGAGAGAATGGGCAGGTGGGAAGTTTATGTGGCAGCAAAGTCCTCCTGGAAGAAGGCATGAGCCTCAGAAACAGGAGTAGAACCACGTCTAAAATCAGCCAGCCTTCACCCAAGCAAGGATGTATGTTAGGGGCTCTGCTAACTGTCATTCCCACAGTCAACTAGTGAGGACTTCCCTTCCACAGCACTCAGCACTTTGGTACTTGAGCTCCATCTTTTCCTTCTAAATTCTAAACAAATAACTGCCTAGTCTGGTGGTTTTCAAACATCACTGTGCATCAGAATCATCTGTAGGGCTTCTTAAAACACGGATGATTAGGCTCTACCCCTACAGTTTCTGATTCAACAGGTTTGGAGGTGGGACCTCAGAATTTGCCTTTTTTGGTATTTTTCTTTGCAGTTTTGGCCGGGGCCAGGCTTAAACCCGCCTCCCCCAGTATATGCGGCCGACAACCTACTCCTTGAGACACAGGCCACCCAAATTTGCCTTTTTAATAATTTCCCAAGTGACTGTTGATGGTACAGGTCCAAACACTCTCATCACACTCTGAGAATGAGTGCCCAAGGCCACACTGCAGGACATTCATAAGCACAGATAAGGAAGATGGGATGCTATATACCTATATTTTAGCAACAACAATAGGTGAGAAAGTGCCTCCATCTGAACTTGGGGTGCTAACCAAACCAGCTTGAGATGTCCTCTGAGACTGGGCAGTGAGACTACCCACTGGGAAAAAAAAAGATTGAAAACACTGATGTGATTTATCCCTGGATATCCACAACTCTCTCAGCTAGGATGTCTTGGATTTCCCTAGCTTTGGTAGCAAATTTTTGCAATTTGCTGAATTTTTTGAAATTCTCCAAAAAGATCACACACCAGAGAAATACATCTAAGGTCATAGGTGCACTGTTCCATGTGGAATACCCCCTCCAAAACAACATATGTCTTCATAGGTGCCTGACTTGTTTACAATTGCACTTAGTAAGAGGAAAATACTGGGATGTAAGTATCCTTAAATGGGTACCAAATACTACATATGTCTAATTACAACTTGAGGCTAGATATTTATGCAATTTCATCAATGAATCAAAATGCTAGGCAATAATTGATTGAATGAATTCTGGAGTTAGAAGGCTTGACGTTGAACCTCAACAACTTTACTTAGAAGTGAGAGAACTGGCCACATTTCCAAGATCAAATGAGATGTTGCTTGGGAAGGGAACTGCTTCATGGCATGTAACATTTCTGATTATTATTGTTTTTAGCACTTATTCTACTGCCTCTTACATAATTGTTTTCAGTAAATGTTTTCTGGCTAGATGAACTGTCATCAAATTTTGACAGTACCCAGAATAATTTGTGTGTATCTATATACTCTCATTCCCACTTCTGTTCCCAGGTCCACACCTTAACAATGACAAGATTCAGAAAGTACCCTCTGGTTCATATTGCCTGAGGCCTGAGGTGTGTCCCTCTAAACCCACTCTTCAGACCCTGCTAATGAAATTTCAAGAATGTTAGGCAGCAGTCCTCTGTTGTTAAGAAGAGGAAACAGGAGAGGCCAGCAAGCTCCCAGAGAAGTGGTCCCAGTAGGCATTCAAAACCTCCAGTATTCTTAGCTTCCACTTATCTTAGGGTAAGTCTTTGTTAGGATTTGGAAAAAAAAAAAAAAAAAAAAGCCAAGCAGTCTTGAGAAAACCAGCTTCTCAGTGAGCTATATAGGAGCTTCCTTGTTACCCATGATATGAGAATAACCTTTAAACTATTTCCATTTCTGATCCCAGCTGGAAACAGGAAACGAATAGGGTACAGCGTTAAACAAAAACAAAGGAACCAAAAGATAAACCAAAATTGTCCCAGGGTTCAGAAAAGGTTTATGTTAAGTGTTAGAAGGTTCAGATTTAGTGAATCTCCCCCCACTTTCTGCCATTCCAGAAATTCCTTTTAGAGGAGGGTGGGGAAAAAAAAAAAAAAAAAAAAGTGAAGAGCTGTGCAAAATTGCACAGCACTGCCATCTTCAGGTCCAATAAGGAAAATATCTCAGAGTCAGTCAGATAAATCATCTTCCTAAAACACTTCATTGAAATATAATCAGATGGGTAAAAATGTGACAGCAGACAGACTAGAACAGATTTTTCGACTGTTTCCAATGTTTGAAAAGTCAGTAGACACAGCTTTTTGGTGGTGTATGCACATCTTTAAAAAAATATTTGCTGATTGAAAAGCCATTTACAATAAATAGGAAAGATTAAATAGCTCAAACTGCATTGCCAAATGATGAAAGTAACGCAGGCACAAACATATTGTTCAGAAAAAAAAATTCCTTAAAAAGAAAAGTATGAATCGAATGATTTAGAAGTGCTGTTTGAACAGATGGTGTGATTAACAACTCGTGTGTTAGCCATCTCAGGAGCTCACAGAGAAGTAAACAAATGCAAGGGGAAAAATCACTTTATTCCCCCAAAGAGTGTTTAGTTCATTTCATTATGAAAATTTGAAGTCTGCATTTTGAAAGTTGGATATCCCTAGGGGATAACCAGAAATAAGAAGTGAAAGGAGTCTTTTGGGGAAAAGATCACATCAAGACAAATTCTACTATTCACCACATAGGATGAGGTAGAGAGTATAGCTGTAACTGTCATTCAAAATGCTGAGGCAGGTAGTGTACTGCTGAAACTCTGGCCTTGGAGTAAGAAGGCCAGGTTCCCACCCAAGCTGTAGCAACAGCTGTTGGTGACGTGGAGGCCATCCTTGTTCTCTCTGGATTTTGATTTCTTTGTTTAGGAAAAGAGTGAGAACCAGATGAACTGCACAGCTGTGCTTCAGAAACTTTAATGCACACCTGGATATACCATTAAAATGCAAATTCTAACACTTAGGGTCAGAGAGTCTGAATTTCTTACAGTCTCCCAGTTGATGCTGTTGTTGTTGGTCCTCAGGCCACTTTGTTTACTGCCAGGACACTAACTTCCCCTCCAGGGATGACTCTCTAGCATCTTCTGATATGCTAGGTATCTCTCGGGCAAGATAAAAAGTGTCTACCTCCCAAGGGTATATGACTCAGAAACATGTATGGATAAAGTACATAACAAGCCTGCCAAATATTGATTTAAAAAATAAATCAAATGTTAATTTACACGACATAATGAACAGTAAGAATTGACTCCTGTGAACAAGTAGGGGGAGGGGAAGGAGTCTCAGGAATTAGATGGAGAAATCAAATATGATGTAAAGATGAAATGAGAGAGAGATGGAGAGATTGAGTCATCAACCAGCATCTATGCAGCATATTCAAGACTGATCCTGAGACTTCATTAGAACTAAAAGCATTTACTCTATGAAAGGCACTGTTAAGACAATGGAAAAAATGAAAGACAATATTTGCAACCACAAGTCCAACAAAGAATTTATATCCAGAATATGTAAAGATTCTCAAAACTCAACAGTAAGGAAACATACCAGTTTAAAAATGAGCAAAAGACTTGAACAGATGCTTGATCAGATAGAGAGATATGGATGGCAAGGTGCTCAACATCATTAACCACTAGAGAACTTTAGATTAAAACCGTGTTGAAATGCCACCACACACCTATTCCAATGGTTAAAATAGAAAATATTAACAATACCAAATGCCAGCAAGGATGTGGAAAAACTGGAAGAAAAATAATGTGATACTCTTGAAAAGACAAAATTAAAGTGACCAAAAACAGATCAGTGATTGCTAGGTAGCAGGGAGTGAGTGCAAAGGAATGGCACAAAGGGGTTATGGTAGGCGACTGTTCTGTTGGGTTTCAAGGTAGCAAGCCTGTCCCCTAAAATGTCAGAGTTTCAGGCAGCTACCTGGGTCCTCAAGTTCGTAGAGTGCTCTTGGTGGAAAAATGACCAGATACCCCAAAGTAAAACAAGCATAAAACAAAGTTTATTGAGCAAAAGAATGATAGGTTGACAGAGTAAGGAAGTTTACAAAACAGGATATGTTCACCATAGATGGTGAACAGGCTTCCAAAACCAAGGCAAGGAGGCAAAGAAGCCAGGGTAATTGCCAGTGGTTCTCTTTTATACCACCTGGGTCAGGCCTATCTTGTGGTTCAGAGGTCACCTGTATTCTACCGGACTAGAGAGTTGCTAGGCTAGAGAGTCTTCTACACCCTTTTGCAGTTGGCACACTAAGTTCTGACTCATAGATTAGCAGGGTATCCCTCCTCCCCAGATGCAATTATATGGGACAGAATCAAGGAAGGTGGCACTCCACCCTTGTCCTCTTTCCCCAGGGTAGCTGTTCCTAACCACCTAATAGTTCCACACCCTGATTCTGGGGGTCATACAAATCTATTCATGTGTTAAAATACTTTGAATTATAAATATATCAAAAAAAGGCCAATTTTACTGTTTGTTAATTTAACTTTTTAAAAACATTGATGTGGAAAACATTGAACAATTGGCTTTTTCAAACTTTAAGTAGGAATGAAATACTCATGAAAGGAAGTGTTGGAAGTGTTTCTTAGCCACCACTATCATATTTTCTCAGTGACTTTTTAGGATTAACTGTGACTTTCTCTCTCTTCACACAGCCTCAAAAGACACCAACATTGTCCTGAGGGTTTATTATTTTAAGCCCATGGTACTCTTCACTTTCCTGATTATGAGATGTCAAACAAGTCTTTCCCTACAAGTTAAGACCTGATCTTTAACACAAGTCAAGGATGAGTCCAGGAGACCAACTCATCACTGACAAGGTCTTGCTCTCCAAGAGACTCAATACTCTTATTAAAATAAATGGAGTCAATTGACTTTCCCATTGTTTGTACCACATAAAACTCAGAAATTTCACAGAATGAACATATTCTAATAATTCCCCCACCCTGCCCCAAAAGACAATTATCTGAATTATCTGTAAGAAGATATTCAACCTCATTAGTAATTAAAGAACTACAACTTAAGATTAGAGGCCATTTTTTTTAACCTACAAGCTTCACAAAAAATAAATAGAATGGTATGTAGTGTTGAAGAGGGTGTGAGGAAATAAAGTATGGAGGCAAAATGGTTTACATTTAAAGAGACCAGTTTGGGTGTATTTAGCAAAATCCTAAAAATGTGCATCACCTTTGGCCTGGTAATTGAACTTGAAGAAATTTATCATAAGAAATAATCAAAGGGGGAAGGAGGCAAGATGGCCAACTGGAGCCAGCTTTCCACAGAGGCTCCCATCCATAAGGAGAGTTAAAGAACAAAAGATTAGCAACTAAGCTGATAGTTTGGAGCTGAGCCAAGAGACAAGGTTGAAAAGCACACATTACCCCTGCTGGGGCAGCTGTGATCCCAAGGAAACAAACAATAGGTACAAAAATCCATCACCAAGCAGATGGAAGTTCCCTTCCTCATGAGAATGGCTCACAGTATACTTTCTACAAACAAGTGAGCAGAGTTCAAATCTCCCCCTACTTTATCCCACGAGAGAGACCCTCTAAAAACCAGAACTCCTTCCCCAGATAGAACCCACTAGTGTGCCATGCCACTCTCCCACCAGGCATAAAACTGAACATAGACTCCACCCACAATTCAGAACTCCCAGCACACCCCTCCACTCTCACTCCAAGGTCTGGAAGCCTGTCCCCCATCGAGTCCAGGCTCCTGGGCATTTTCTCAAGAGGTGTGGATGGGGATTGGGCTGCTGCAGGTCTGTGCTGGTTCTGTGGCATGGGTGTGAAGTAGGGACTGTGGAGCAAGGGAGCCATAAGGAGAGGGAGAAGTGGTGCCCATGCAGCAAAGTGCAGCAGTGGCACAGCAGGAACAATAGGGCTGACACCCCTAGGAATATTTTGGAGAGACACTTCCCCCCTCTCAGCAACCAGAGGGAGCCAGGTCTCTACTCCAGTGGCAGCCACTGGTGGAACAGATCTGAGATGGAAATTCAGGCTCTGTGAACAAAGGGTATGTCTGAGGCAGCACCTGCCTGGGCAGGGTGTGGTGGGGATGGAGAATAGAATCCACACACAGGCAGAAGCAGCATACTCCAAGGGCAGGGCTGAGTCACAATTGCTGCTTCTCTGAGCCCAAGATGGAACCAGCCCCCAGGAGAGCATAGCTGGGACAAAAGCAAGAGTGGCAGCAGCACCAGCCCAGTGAGGGGCAGTAACTGAGAACCATTTGTGAGCTCTAACTGCACCCACCCCAACACAGAGTGCAGCAGAAACTGAGATGCCAGCTCCATGAGAATTGGCACAGTGGCAGTGGCACAGGGCAGGGCTGAGTTGCAGTTTCTGTGAACTCAAACAGTGCCTGGCCTGCAGGGGAGTGTAGCTGGGACAGAAATGCAAATTCTATGAGAATATAAGTGGCAGCAACATCAATCTGGGGCAGGGCTGGAACTGAGTATAACTCCCCAGATTCCATTAAGCACCCTGGGTTGTCCGGCTTCAGCTCCCCTGTTGGCTGGTGGCAGAGTGCGGTCTAGCCTAGAAAACATAGATCTCCCTATGACTCAGGCAGGCACATACTCCTGGAGCATCTCTCATTGGAGGGAACTGGTCACAGCCCTGTGGGATTAGCAGTGACTGCATGTGACAGAGGTGCAAGGTAGGGGAGGAGACATCAACCTTCCCAGACTAATTCATTTCCTGAGTGGGCCCTTCTGACTCCCGGGAGCAATGGAGAGAGTCATACTGGAGCTGCCAGCAGACCCCTCCTGTCTAGTTGTTGGAGACCTTTTGAACTTTCCCACTTGAGACTGGGTGCTGATTGGGATAATTGCTTTGGAACTCTTGACCTGGGCCAATCACCTAAAGACCATCCAAGGTGGTACCTTGGTTGTGTTGTTATGGGAAGGTTTGATTTTCCTTTTCCAGTTATCGGCCATTGGGGGTGGGGTGTCATAGTTGCTGGTATTTATCCACAGCTGAGACTTCATCTGAGAGTTACTGATTCACTAGAATTGGACAGAGACCACATGAAAAAAAGTTGAGCCACTTAGCCCCACTACACCAAGCAGGTACCCAGCATCTCAGGCTATAGTACTGTATGGGTCCTTTGCAAAGCTGCAGGGGAAAAGCTGCAGTCAACAGTTCCAGCTCTTGGGCAAAGGGCTGGTTAATCACTACTCCAGGAGCCCCCAACCCAATTTCACCTTATCTGCTCATCTAGCCAAATGGTGAAAAATAATTATAGAGCAGAATAAGGGGAAAAACTTGGGCAACATGAATAATCAGAATAGATCAATTCCCCCAAGAAAAGACAAGGCAGACACACCAGAAGATCCCAATCATAAACAAATGGCTGAGATGTCAGAAATCAAAATCAGAATTTGGATTGCAAATAAGATTAACAGAATGGAGGTAAAGTTGGAATTAGAAATTCAAGGAGCATTTCAAAAGTTGTCTCAAGAATTCAATGAATTCCAAGGCAAAATCACCAAAGATTTTGACACATTGAGGTAAGAACTTCAATGATCTTGAAGCCCTCAAAGATCTGAGAAATACAGTAGAATCACTCAGTAACAGAATGGAGCAGGCAGAAGAAACGATTTCTGACATTGAAGACAAAGCTTTTGAACACTCACAAAAGCTCAAAGAGGAACAGAAGTGGAGAGCAAAAACGGATCATTCAGAGAGCTCTGGGATAATTCGAAGAAAACTAATATTCATCTTATAGGAATTCCTGAAGGCAACAAGATTGCTTCAAAAGGCCCAGATGTTCTCCTCTAAGAGGTAATAGAGGAGAACTTCCCCCAAATGGCAAGAGATTCTGAAATTCAGGTATCAGACAGTTTCAGAATCCCAGCACGACTCAACCCAAATAAAGCATCTCCCAGACACATTATAATTAACTTTGCCAAAATTAACATGAAGGAGAAAATTCTGCAAGCAGCCAGATGTAAGAAAACCATAACCTACAAAGGGAAGACTATCAGAATGACTGCAGATCTCTCTGCTGAGAACTTTCAAGCTAGAAGAGGGTGGTCATCGACCTTTAATATTCTTAAACAAAATAACTTTCAACCCAGGATCCTGTATCCAGCTAAACTGAGTTTCATCTATGATGGAGAAATTAAATAATGACATTCACATGTTGAAGAAATTTGCCATAACTAAACCAGCTCTTGAGGACATTCTCAGACTTATCCTCCATAATGACCAGCACAATCCTCTGCCACCAAAGTAAAGTCACTCAGAAACTTTTGATCAAATTCCAACTTCCACAGTGGCAAATGGATTAAAAATGTCCACTGGACTTTTGAAAAACTTGATACCCACACTCTCCCTCCAGAGAAACCCTAACTGCCCCCTTCTATCATCGCCCGACCCAGCAGGAAGCAGTTAGATCGAGTCTTCGACCCTTTTCCCTAACAGCAGTTGGGGTTTCTACTCGGAGAGGGAGAATTGATGCAGGACATCTGGCACCCTAGCCAGCTCAGCAGAGCTGGCGGACCTGCCGCCTCCTCCTTGGTGGTGTTGGTGCTGCAGCAACCAGCTGAAGAGCCAGCGGGCTGGATGACAGGCAAGGAGGAGCCTCCAACACCCACTAGAGGCTCCAATAGTCAAAAACGCAGGACAACTGCTGAGGAGACACCTGTGCCTTGGTGTCTCCTTCACTTTACACTTAGGACTAAATGTGGAACCCCCATTTCCTATGCCTAGGTCAATTTCTTGTGAATTTCCTAGGCCTCAATTCCATGAATGGACTGTATCC
>CAUYRH010016045.1:0-29206 GCA_963574655.1 Perodicticus potto | reverse complement strand
CCATGTCTATCCAATTTCTGTTTAAATGATATGTCAGAAACCAACTTCATAAATTCAAATCCCAGCTCCCTTATTTTCTGTATGAACACAGGCAAATTATGTGACATCTTTGTGCCTCATGTTTTCAACTATAAAATGAATAATGATTATACCTACTTAAATTGTTGTTGTGAAAATTTAAATGACATACTATTTGTAAAATGCTTAAAACAGTGTCTAGCACCTTGTAATCATTCTATGAGTGCTTGCTGTTATTATTACCACTACAATTGTTATTGTTAGGCAATCATGAAATAGAAGAAGTGGAGGCTACCTCTTGAGCAGCAAGACAGACAATGCCATTCAAGTTCACATTCATCTCAACTATTTGAACTTGGTAAGGCCAGAAGCCCAACAGGGGTTGGGGGGTTGCTTCCAGCTGGCCAGACTCCAGCAAGGCTCTGCCTGGTGCTTTCTGATGCTGCATGGCCACATTATATCTCTGGGAGCAGAATCAAATATCCTCCTTACATCTTGATGAAAGAGACAGGCAAAGACCATCCTACAAGGGGACTACCTTGTAGCCAAGAGATGGATACAGCAGGTAACATGCTATCCATGCTAGCAAGTTGGATCCAAAGAGCCAGACAGTAGGTTTAGGCCCCACTGTAGAAGTTTCAGGAGTGGCAGATAAATGGACCAGTGCCCCAAAGGTACAAGACAAATAGCTCACTGTGGTCTGGGCCAGGGGCAAGCCTCTGCTCTAGGAAGGATGCTGACTCAGAGTCAGGGCAATTGAATTTGAATTTGGGTTCTCCCTCCCACCACCTTGGGGACCATGGCAAGTTCCTCTTATAGTTCATGCATCTTCATCTGCACAATGGAAATAATAAAACTTACTTCTCAGGATTAAGTTACATCCTGGTCAAAGGTCCAGCCTATCGTTGGCATTCAAAGCTCCAAGATGGAACAGTCTTACTAGATCTGGTATGGATATTAGCATGTGACTATTACCAGCACCTTCAAAACAGGGAAACCCGACAATGACTCACCTGCTGCTATGTTTTCCAGGCATTTCCCTTCTGGCCCATGAGAGCTGGGCCCTGCAGGTGGCATAACCTGGGGGCAGCTGGAGTGCGGCAGGTCAAGGGCAAGGGCATGCCCCTGGGAATTCTCAGTTAACAAGCTGTATGCGTGCCCAGCACAACCCATATCAGCCAAGGGAATTCAACACTTGGGGGTCCCTAAGGAATCAGTGTGTTAAAAAAAAAAAAAAAGCCAGGTCAAAAACTTCAGTTTGGTGACTGGCTCACACCTGGAAGCTCCAGGAGACCCAGTAGGCAACAGCAGCCAACTTTCTGAAATTTGATTTTAGACAAGCTTGGGGCCATCGACAATTTTTTTTTTTAAACTCAAGCCAAATGTTTTTTACTCAAAGTTATCCTTTCTTCATGCCCTCAAGAAACCTTCAAAAGGTTCAGCTCCTTCCAGGCCTGCCAGACCAAGTCACTCAACCTCTGGGAGCCTGAGACTTACGTGTGACTTGGAAACAAAAGGACCTACTTCCTGGAGCAGCTAAGAGTTGAAGGAGGTAATGTCCATGTATGCCTACCACAGGCATACCCTCAGAAGGTTCCCTCTTACCTCACTTCACGGTTTGGACTTTGATGCATTATTGAACACGGCAGAAATGACTTATCAATGACTTGATAAAGGTTTATCAAATGGAAAAAGATCACTTTACAGTCCTGACTTATAAGCACTTCACATGGTGTATGTTTCCTACTTCCCCCAGATTTTAAGAGATGGTGTCAACATTCTCCTCCTGAGTTGTGATGAACCGCTTTCCCATACTCTGAATGAGAAAAAGAAAGGGCCCAGCCTGGGCAGGAACTGCGCTGAGAACCCAGCTCAGAGCTTTCTCTCTCCTGCCTCTTTTCTTCCTTCTCCTTTCTACCTTCCTTCATCAGTTCTTCATTAAGTTCCATCTACATACTAGTATGGCTGGACAAGTGCCCAAAAGGTACGGGACAAATGTCTCACTGTGCTTGGGCCCAGGCAAGTCTCTGTTCTGGGAAGGAGTCAGCACAACTGTATTAAATGTGGACCCTGCCTCCCACCAGCTGGGGGACCTGGGGCAAGTTTCCAAACCTCTCAGAGCCTCTGTGGCCTCATCTGTGGTGAACTCAAATCCAGATCTGGGTTAAGATCTCATGTGTCTCTCACTACTCTCAACCGAAATTTTAATAAGTGAAACAAAACAAATCACTTCTCTTAAAGAAGGATTTTATTGTTCTCCTCATCTATCCCCAGGAAAAGTCCTTGAAAAAAGATCATATTTCTACCCAATGATGTCACTACAGTAGCCAAAAAGGACCCACTTAATCTAGAGAAAGAGAACACTGTCAAAAGAGGCCACCTGTCACCCCCAGGAGCTCCTTCTGCCTCTAAGCAGGTGATGAGTCAATTTATCCAACATGTCCGTGTCTTAACAGCTCCAGTTACAGGAATCTGTCAAGTGTTACTAGATAAACATACAACACAAACCTGAAACGTCCTCTTTTAAACTCCGACGTGGATGGGTGGCCAGAAATTCTTTGTCCCACCCAAACAATGGGCTGTTCCCAAAGAGGTGTCATCAGATTCTGAGGACCAGGCTTAACCAGTCTCCAGAGAGCTGCTGGGTAGACCATCCCATTTCCAGGCTGACCAAAGAAGGTCATTTGAACACAGGAGACTTCTGTGGTTAGGACTTTGGCTAAAAGTTCTGATCAAAGCAGAAAGTCTGTGAAAATGACAGTCAAAGTCAGGCAAGGGAGGCAATGAAGAGAAGGGCACTATGCGAACGCAGTCGAACCAATAGTAAGGAACAAACTGCTCAGCAGTACAGAAGACTTGAAGCCTGGCTTCACCTGTCACTAAGTTTACTATGTGATCTTGGAAAAGTTATTCAACTTTCTTGGCCTCATTTTTTACTTTTGAAAAATGGCAATATTTAAGTATCTCTACTTTTCAGGATTGCTGTGAGCATTATGGGATGATGTATAAGAGGTCTGACAAGTAAGTTCCCAAACTTGCCACCATGCACTTATGTTAGCAGCACTATACAAACAGCTTAGTAAGAGTTCATAACCTTGGTATACCAGGTTGTCCTGGCTATGTTCATGTCAGCATGTGGCAGTCTCTTGCAAGTGGTATCTGTTGTTGCTGTGTGTTTTTGTGTGCCATTGCAAGAACACAGGAGCTTAAATTAGAGCAACTAATAAATATTTGTAAATTTCTTGTTAAACTTGGCAAGGATGGAAATGAAAATGGGGTCACATTAGTCCAAGTTGGTGGGGATAATGCCATGAAGAAAATGGCTGTGTACAAATGGATTAATTGTTTTTTCTGAGAGGAGAGAAAGTGTCACTGATGAAGAAAAGTCAGGATGCCCAATAATGAGCAGAACTGACAAAAGCATTATAAAAATTCATTGAATTGGGAATCAAAATCATCATCTGACTATGAGAAGCATAGCAGACCAAGTAAACATCTATAGAGAAATGGTTAGGAAAATCTTAACAGAAAATCTTGACCACCAACTCTTGGCTCTTGCATCATGACAATGCACCAGCTCATACAGCACTGTCTATGAGGGAGTTTTAGCCAGTAAACAAACAACTGTATTGGAAAGCTCTCCCTACTCACCTGATCTGGCCCTGAAAGATTTTTTTCTTTACCAAAGATAAAGGAAATATTTAAAAGAATTTGATGACCTTCATGACATTAAGGGTAATACAATGATATATTATGACAGGTCTGATGGCCATTCCAGAAAAGGTTCCAAATTGCTTTGAAGGGTGGACTAGGTGCTGGCATTGGTGCACATCTTCCCCAGGGGAGTACTTTGAAGATGACTGTGGTGATACTCAGCAATGAGGTATGTAGCACTTTTTTCTAGGATAAGTTTGCGAACTTAACTGTCAGGCCATAAAACATCTGACACAGAGAAGGCCCCAATGAAATGCATTCCTTTAATGTATTCACCCCAATCTTTGTTTCATGAGCAGAGTGGTCAGTCCATGAATGGCGGCCCTCTGTGGGTTTTCACTGAGGAAAGATCCCCTGAGGGAATGAGAGAAGCCGAAAAATCCCTGTCACTGACTTGGGAGATCCACTATTGACCTCTTGGCTCAGAAGCCCAGAACTAAGTCAACTTAAGATTTTTATATTGAACCCGTTCATAAGTATTTATAAATGATATTCCTAGAACAATATGTATCAAAAAATCTAGACAGACATTTTAGTGGATGTAATTCATTTTGAAATCATTTATTCCTTTGGCATATATTCTAACCACTACCTTACAGATTTTTCTATTACCATATCACCAGTTTTAAAGTATTGTCCTTAAATGGAAAAAAAAATGATGGACTAAAACTACCCTAAGCCTTTCATTCTGAAAAGCAAAATATTTACAAACATGGTGTGCTGACCCCGAGATTGATGGCTCACACCTGTGACTGCTCTGGGATTTTTTTAGATGTGACATCTAATGGTTGGTGAGAAAATAGCTGCCAAAGATGGGGTAAGGAGGTAGAACTTCACCTGATGCATCCATGATGGACAGTAATTTTTTTTAATTTTTAAATTCTAAGTTGAACTGCACATAGAAGATGAGAAGTCATATGCCAGGATAATTTTTGAATTTAATTTGTATTTTGTTCTCTGTGATTCCCACCTCCACCTCACACCCAATTCCAAGCAGCTGAGTCTGTGGCCCCTTCTTGTCTTTTGTAAAATCCTAAAGCCAGTGAAAAAATTATGCTGGTGGGGGAACAGATGTCTGGGAGGAAGGCATAAAGGATGCTATGTGATTTTGAAGGTTCTGAAGGAGAAGAGGGAAACATAGCCCCCAAAAGATAAGGGCTCCAAACTGGAGATGGGGTCCCTTGAATACCAGAGGCCTGCACCTTGGTGGCAGATACCAGATTGGTGGCAGGACTTCAGAGGGGTGCTGTAAGAGACCCCCAACATGGCAGCTCCTTTGGGACACAAGGTCCCTGTGTGTTGGCCATGGCAGAGAAGCAGCAAAGCCAGACCTGCAGGGAGTCAGGCTGGGGCCAGGAAGGCCCCTGGTGCCCAGCGTCGGCCAGTGAGCCATGTTGGGCATCTTTCTTCCCTCAACTCACTCTCTGCTGCTCTGATAACTAGGACTTATATGAGACTTGGAAAAGGAGAGCCAGAGTACTCTTTGAACTTCTCTTAACCTATTGGGATAGGAACTTAGAATATGATTTAAGTTGATTTTCAGAAAATTAAGAAAGGTGACATGCCTTGCACACCTCGGTGTATGGGCTAAAATTTCTAGCTAAAGACTCTACTTGAGTCACAATCCTTTGTCCCCTCATTCCTTCCTAGATCCTTTAGCCCTCAGTCACAAAGTTTCTTTCATTTTAGGCTCTACAAAATTAAGGTTCTTAGTTTAACCACAACTGAATTATAATTAAAGAATTTATGTGTCAAATGTGATTGCCCATGACAGAGTCCAGCTTCCTCCTTTCAATCAGCTTATCAGAATCACCTGGAAAGTGTCTTCAGCACACTCCCATTTATCACCACCACCCCAACACCTCTGCCAACCCAGATCTCTGGGAGCAGGGAAGTCAGGAAGAGTGTGATGTATTGTTTTTAACTTTTTTGGAAATAATTTCAAACTTACAAAAAATTGCAAAAATAAAAATGGTACTAAGAACATCCATACACACTTTATTCATTTGATTTTCTCTCTTTTTTCCCTCTCCCCCCCCCCACCAGCATATCTGTGCATGCACCAAAGGTGTGCGTGCACCTGTGTTTGTGTGTGTGTGTGTGTGTGTATATGTAATGTGTGTATAGGGGGTATATAAATTCATTATTTATTTTATATTTTTATTTTCCTAACCATTTTAGAGTAAACTACACACATTATGGCCTTTTACCCCAAAATACTTAAGGTTGTATTTCCTAAGAATAGTAAAAACCATAGTACAGTTTCAATTTTATTTATTTACATTAATACAACATTTTAATCTACTATCCACATTCCAATTTTGTCAGTTGATCTAATGTCTTATACATCATTTTCCCCTCCAGGCAGGATCAGTCTAGGGTCAGATGTTGCATTTAATCGTCATGCCTCTTTAGCCTTTTTTAATAAGGAACATTTCCTTGGCTCTATAGCAGTGGCTCGCTCCTGTAATCCGAGCACTCTGAGAGGCCGAGGCAGGTGGAGTGGATTGCTTGAACCCAGGAGTTGGAGATCAGCTTGAGCAAGAGTGAAACCCATCTCAACTAAAAATAGAAAAACTACCCCAACATTGTGGCGGCCGCCTATAGTCCCAACCTACTTGGGAGGCTGAGATAAGAGGATCATTTGAGCCTAAGAGTTTGAGGTTGCTGTGAGCTATGGTGCCAGGACACTCTACCCAGGATGACTGAGTGAGACTATGTCTTAAAATAAAATAAATAAAGAGGAACATTTCCAACAGCCTTTCCTTATCTTTAATGACAATGACAGTTTTGAAGAACTTCCCTGCCCACCCCAATACTTTTTTCTCCTAAAAGAATGTTCCTCAATTTGTATGAGTCTGATGTTTTCTTGTGATGAGATGGAGGTTTTATGTTCTCAGCCAGAATTCTGCATAGATGGTATTTCCTTCACAGGGTCTCATATCTGGAAGCACACAATGTCCATCTGTCCCTTAATTTTGATTACCTGGCCATGGTGTCAGATTTTTTTTCCTCAATATTCCCAGTGTTTAGCTGGGCATGGTGGTTCACGCCTATAGTCCCAGCTACTCATGACACTGAGGTGGAAGGATTGTTTAAACTTAAGAGTTCAAGGCTGCAGTGAGCTATGATCATGCCACTACACTCCAGTCTGGGTGACATAGCAAGACCCTGTCTCCAAAAATCAAATCAGGGCGGCACCTGTGGCTCAGTGGGTAGGGCACCGGTCCCATATACCGAGGGTGGTGGGTTCAAACCTGGCCCTGGCCAAACTGCAGCAAAAGAATAGCCAGGCGTTGTGGTGAGCGCCTGTAGTCCCAGATACTCAGGAGACTGAGGCAAGAGAATCGCCTACGCCCAGGAGTTGGAGGTTGCTGTGTGCTGTGACACCATGGCACTCTACCAAGGGCAATAAAGTGAGACTCTGTCTCTAAAAAAATAAAATAAAATAAATAAAAAATATTTTGATGCAGTAATCATCTGTTTTCGTTTCTGAATGTATTTATCTTCATTCGTTCTTTATGTGGTTTTGTTTCTAGTCCTTACCTTAAACATTGTTATTGTTATTAAATTTTAAGCCTTTTAATTCTGTGAAGGCAAAAAGTGGAAACCTAATTAACACATGTATGTGTAAAAATAAAAAAAAAATTTTTTTTTTTTTGAGACAGAGCCTCAAGCTATCACCCTGGATAGAGTGCCGTGGCATCACAGCTCACAGCAACCTCCAATTTCTGGGCTCAAGCGAGTCTCCTGCCTCCGCCTCCCAAGTAGCTGGGACTACAGGCACCCGCCACAACGCCTGGCCATTTTCTGGTTGCAGCCGTCATTGTTGTTTGGCGGGCCCGGGCTGGATTCGAACCCGCCAGCTCAGGTGTACGTGGCTGGCACCTTAGCCCGCTGAGCCACAGGCGCCGAGCCAAAAAAAAAAAATTTAAAAATCAAATGAAATTAAATTAAATACATAAAATATCCCTATTGTTTTATTTCCTTCCTTGCAGGATGCTTTTTGTAGGACCATGCAAATATCCTCCTCTGCTTCAAAATCCCACCTACCCCTTAGTATCCACCGATGATTCTTGCCTGATTCAGTCTTTACCACAAAGGTTGCAAAAGGATATTATAAAAGCTCTGTAGGTCACTAAGGCACCTCTGCATTCTAAACCATTGAGAACCATGGTACAGAGAACCCCTGAAACAATCACAGGTGCTGAGGATCTTATGCATGGGAGTTACGCAAGATAATATTATTGGTGTTTATCAACGAAGGAATGGAAACCAAAGTTTTCAAGCTTATTATATCCAAGCTCTTCGTATACATCACCTCAATGATCCTTTGTGACCACTCTTTGGGATGATATTTCTACTGTCTTTTTCATATTAACACACTGAGACTCAGAGGGATTTTAGTTAACATGCCCAGGGTCACGCAGCTATCAAGGAACTACCCTGAGATTTGAACCTAGTTTCATCTGACTCAAAAACATCTTTCTTATTCTGCTACTTTCATGGCTAGTTTCTGATTTCCTCCAAAAGGGATTCTAGCCAGGTGGACCACACGAGGCATCACCCAGGGAGGAGATCTCATGCAGTATAACCCATGCTCTGCAGAGCTTTGGTTGAGTGCAGCCCACATGCAGTGCTCAAGGAATGGCTGATAAGGGCCAGCAGCCATCATCCAAATGGATCTGCTGGAATCAGTGCCCACACTGATGAACCAAGGTGTTCCATGGCCCCCCATTCTCTGAGCCTATCATGGAGCCAGAAAACACCAACTATTTGGCACTAGCAAAAGTTCTGCTAAGAAGCCTTTTGCACTTCTTCCTTCCTTTTCTAGAAGGCTTTTCCAAAATGCTCAAACAGATGCTTTTTTGTTCCCACAATTTCACACTACAATGTCCCTTATTGTTCTTTAAGCCAAATTACATTTCCCTTTGGAATCTTGGATGGATTTACCAAGAGGCAAGGGCAACAGTCCAGTTGTGATGAAATTCACTCAGATAAATAAAATTAAGAGTAGAATGGGCTCAAGTAATTAGCAAAACATAAAGGGTGGGCCACTCTAGAGAGGGCAAGATTAACAAGGGAATTCATTTCATTAGCCCCTGTGCTGCCACATTACCCCTGAGCCCAGATAATCGCAATGCTTCTAACTTTGGGCAGCACACACACAATCCCTCAGGTGGATGAGGTTGGAGCAAAGCTGGCTCCCTCCTTCAGCTGCAGGGGGCCTGATTTGAACATGGCCAATCAGTACATCCAAATGTCCCACAAGCTTAGTGATTGGTTCAGAGATGGGCACGTGATCCAGTCCAGGCCAGCTAGACTCTGTCATAGGCCTTTATGCTGGAATGATGGAAGAAGAGACGAATGTTCTTTCTCTTTTCTTTTAAGGACAAGGTAGCAGAAGCCACCACACAGACAGGGTTTCCCTGGGAGGGAAACTCAGAAAAAGAGACACAGAGACAGAAAAGAGGACATAATTTGAGCCAGCAAATCCAACCACACCCAAAGCTAGGGTACCTTTTGGTTTTATGTTTTGTGAGTCAAGAATTAGATTTTTCACTGAAATCAGTTGAGTTGAGCCTTTTTTACTTATAACCAAGAGAGTCATGACAAACAGAGACAGAGATATATCCGAATAACTATAAAGTGAGTCATACTATGTTTTGTTAGAGATGAAGAACATATGTGAGTGTTCATATGTTCAAGGCATCATTTCCAATGGAGCCATCAGGGAAGCTGATGAAGAGTGGTTCTTAGGAACTCTGAGCTGGTTCTGAATGAATATGTAAGAACATCTGGGAGACCTCACCTTTTGGAGGGTGAGAGTAATAAGGAAGGGAGAGAATACCAAGCAAAACAAGAAAAACAAAGGCATGCTGTATTTTAAAACAAATTCCAAATTTTGTTTCACCAATAAAATCTCTACTATTTATCTCTGGTCAATAAAGGCTTTAATATAACCACTTTAACAAAACCATTAGTACACTCAACAAAAGCAATTCCTTAATAATATCCAATATCCACTCTGTGTTCAACTTTCTAATACCCACTTTGTGATGTGATAGATAAGGTCTGGGGCCAGAGGTAAAGGTGGACATTTTTAGTCAGGGAGGATGAACACGCCAGGCACAAGCAGCGCAAAGACCCTGAGGTGCGAATGAGCTCAAACAATAGTGCCTTAGCCTCTGTCTTCAGATGTCAAGATGGGATTAAATGTTAAGGATTTCAGGAAGTAAATTCCTATGAGTAAAATGGAGAGGGGGCCATGAGAGGCTGGAAAAACAATGACAGGAGGGAAGAAGAAAAGATCAGATAGAAGCACCCTAGAGCACGTGCCGTCTAAAGGTCTGGCAAAGCAGCCTGGCAGCAAAACCAGTAGGTCCCAGGGACCACCTGCCTTCAGCCTCCCTGTGGCACTAGGAGGCCTGTGAGTGTCCAGGCATGCCCCTGTGGTCTAGACATGCACCTGTGGTCTAGACAGACATGCACCTGAGGTCCTTGGTCGTTTACACTCTCTGTAGCTCAAGAGCCCTCACCAAGCAGAGGGACCCCAAGATAAGGTCAGGAAGGGATGGATGCGAAGGCTGGCACATGGGCCACGGTTAAGGGATGTACGAATGAAAATAAAATCTTAAGCCCCCCAGCCAACTGAATTGACCCCCCTCCCTACCTATTGGCCAGAGAACCCCAGATAAACCTTAAAGCTGAGTTGCCAGCCATAAGGAGTAGGGGGGCCAGGCACTCCTAGTCATGCCCTGTCCCTCTTGGAGTTTTACTTTGTAACAAAAAGTTACAAACTCATTAACAGGCCTAAGACCAAACAAGTCAAAGTTAAACCACACCTACAGGTCATCAATTTCCTTACAGATCATTTGAGTCTTGGTACAAGTCCAGTGGCTTCTTTACAATTGAAAGATTTCCTTAACTTAAAACATTCCAAGTCTTTAGACAAAGTTTCATTGCTTCAATCAATTACAAATTTAAAAATCTTTAAACCTACCTGTAACCTGTAAGCAAGCTCCTACTTTGATATATCCTATATATCCTGCCTTTTCTGGCCAAACCAAAATACCTTCCATGTGTTGTCTTACGAACCTCTAACAACCCAGTGAATGACCCCCAAACCATCTGAAATGAAAACTCTTCTCTAACACCAATGACTGGGAGGGCGTGTAAAGTCACAGTGGGAGGAGCCCCCCTCAGAATCACTTCTTTTCTCTGAGTCACTGTCTCATTTCTCCACCCAACAGGAGCCATGTATGCCTCTGCCACAAAGAGCAATTAAGACCCCTCCAATCTATGGAGCGCTTAGGCACTTAACGTGTATTAATATTTTTAGTCATCACAGCACTCCCTGGAACTACAGGGAGAATAATCCCTAATTTGAAGGAGTGCTATGACTAAAAGTACTAATACATGTAAAGTATTGAAAGTGACACTTCATGACCTTCGGTAAAAGAAATATCAGCCTGGCAGTGGCAGCGGACAAGCTGCTAGGTGCAGTGGTCACAGGAAGGAGTGGGGGTAGAGGCAGCAGGCCCCCCAGGGGTTACCAACCGGCCATGCAGTCATACAAGGCCTGGAGCCCAAACCATGGAAGTCCATTCCTCACTTTGGGTAAGTCTTAATGTCAGGGAACTTAAGTTCAATCCTGAAGTTTCATTGCTGCATTTTCCAAAAAGCTCAGGAGAGTGCCTTGCTCACGGTAGTCTGGTAACTGCAGGGGCAGCACTGAGGGTAGAGGGTGGGTTTTAAAACAAATCTGGGTTCAAATGCTGGCCCTACCCTAACCCTTGGCTGTGGGCATATCACCAACCTCTCCAGCCTCCTGGAAAATGAGACTAATGATAATTCTCTTTCTGGAATGAAGGATTGAGTAACATAGAGAAGCATAGCACATGCAGAATGCAAGAAATGTTATAGTCAAAAACAGAAAAGCAGGACCTCCTTGTATACTTATTTATTTATTTCCACCTTGCCTTGTTCCAAAAGAGATTTAAGGCTACTGGTGCACAGTAAATATTTGTTAAATGGATAATTGCAAAATAGAGACTGATGAGTTTGATCTCCCACAGAGAGGCCCAAAGAGAAAATGAGGAAAAATCACCTACGGTGAAATTCATTAAGCTATTTTTGAAATCAATGATTTGAACTGCAGCCCTTCACTGGGAGAGGAAAAAATAAATTTAGTTTTATGTGCAGTTAGGATAATAGGTAATGTTTCAAATAATATTCAACTTTTCGCTAATTAGCAACAATGAACTAGACATAGCCATACTCCTCCTCTCCTCAGGACCCAGATGCCTACATATGAAAGAATCCCTTCATGCTGACCAGGGAGGGAGCATGAGAGATAAAGGACGAGCCAGCACCCCCAGTGCAAAATTTTTAGTTATTCTGACTTGGAAAGAACCTCTCACATCTCATGAATTCTTTGCCACGTGACCTAAGAGGCAGTGAGCTATAAAGCACAAGTCACCCAAACTTGCTGGAGTCATGTTGTCACAACAGCTGCAGCTGTGAAAGCACAGAGCCCTCCCTTAGGATAGCTCCTAAATGTTCATCACAATGCTGTTTGTAGTTAAAACACAGGAAGCAACCTCAGTGTTCATCTCGGGCAGTGGTTCTCAATCTTCCTAATGCTGCGGCCCTTTAATACAGTTCCTGTGGGTCACGACCCACAAATTGAGAACCGCTGATCTAGGGCTTTAATGGGACATGAAACACCTGAGGATGGTGTTAAACTACAGATTCTGCATTTCTAACAAGCTTCTGGGTAAGGTCAACATCCACAAACCACATTCTGAGTAGCAAAGCCTCGCCTAAAATAAGCCATAATAAATTTATATTGGAATAATGCACACCTCTTAAAAATGACACAGATCTCTATATACCTACATGGAATGAAGGATGTATCGTTAAGTGCTAAAAGCCAGACATTTAATTGAAAAAGTTTAAAAAGCAGAGTACAAAACAATATGTATATTATACTTCTATTTTATATGCAAGGATATGCATGTAAAAAAATCCAAACTAACATAGTCCAAAATCTGACAGTATTTATCTCTGGAGTGGTAGAATTTAGAGTGATCTTAATTTATTTTTCTTTTAGTGCAACTGTACTTTCTAATCTTTTTATAATAAAAAGTAGCACTTAAGTTATATTAAAAGAAAAACCTAGGAAAATGCTTTCTCTTTGGATTATTAGGCAAGAATATACATACAGGCAGTCAAGAAAGGAAAGAGATAAAAGATCTCTCAGGAAGTCAAAGCAAATTTCAAATGTGACCACACCACCCATCGAGGCACACCAAAGGCCTTTAGAAAAAGAGGCTGGTTTCCAGTGGCCTGCTTGTGCAAGACAAGTAGACACTCCACAGGAAAGGGGCAGGTTAGAAAAAGTGAACAAGATGCTGCCTGGCCTAGAGACCTGAGGCACCCCCAGCCTATTGGCAGGGTCTGGACCGTCATAGCACAAATCCTGTTCTGTGCAGACTCTTATGACACATAGCATGCAGAGGCCAGAGGACATAGGCTTTGGAACAGGTGAGAGACCGGTTCAAATTCCAAATTTGCTATTTAGCAGAAGTCCTTTGACTCTCCAGCACCTCAGTTTCTTCAAATGCAAAATAGAAGTACAAACAGGGCTTTGCCAAAGGACAAATGAGATGACTTTTGAGAAGTCTCTCGCATAATATCAGCTACATAGGACAACCTAATCATAGGCAGCCTAATCAACTGGTCCAAGGGTAAAACCAGCAGAATATATTACTGTGCTAAACTAGATATACATTATTTCATGTTTATGTAAAGACATAATGCTATGATATTCTAAAACAGATAAATAATAAGAGGTACCCTTTTTTAAATGAAAGGAAGACAATAAAAGAAATAGTTTAAAAATGGTATTTTATCCAAGAATATAATCATTTCTGAAATAATATTTTTAAGTGGTTTGTTTTCATCAGGAGGAAATCTATTACACTAGAGGAAATGCAGTACCATATTAGTTAGATGAAATTAAATAAAGTACTTACAAAAAGGTAGAAAACTGACAGTCCCACAGAATTTATTGACAAATAGGCAAAAAAGAAGCTGGCACACCTGTTATAGGATTTGCACGATCCCTCCATGCCTTGGCAACAGGGGCTCCACCTTATGATCAAAAAAATGGTGGAAATGCTTGCAAGGAAATGAACACTACTCAGAGGAGCAGCCTATTGAGAACATTTCTGGAGGTGTCTGGGAGGACTTTGTGTTGCAAATACAAAATGAAGTGATGAAGGGAAAAAGTTGAGCTGGAGAACTTCTGAGGTGCTGCAACCTGTTATTTATTCTACTAGATTAGTTGCAATGAGTGCCAATAAATCATCTCCAGTTTGTCTTGCCTGTTCTCATCAGCAGCCACTCAGCATAGCTCCCCTCGGCGGGACCTTCCCTGAGAAATGAAGAAGCTAATTAACTTGGGTAAGTAGTTTAGAGAGTGCAGCACTCTAAAACTTAGAGAGCCCTCCTGCACCATGTGATCAGCCAAGGAAAGGAAGCTAATCAGGAGGAGGAAATGACAATGGGGCTGGCAGTGAGCAATGAAGAGGCACAACCTGCATCCTGAGGCCCAGACCAGCGGACACCCTCATAACTCAGCTTGACTGGTCTGAGCCAGGGGATGCAGCCGACTAAGAAATGGTTACACCCTTACACATCCAGAGCAAATGTTCCTGCATCCCACCACACCAGATAACAAACATATACAGCCATCTGTTCCACAAGGGAATTTCAGAAAAGAGGTTTCAATTTCTTCGCATTGAACCAATGAAGATGGAATTCTCCCACTTAAGTAAATTCTGAAAACTCAAAACTTATTTGCAAAAATCTAAATAGAGTCTCAAATCCAAAGGTCATTGTGTGCAGTAAGGTTTATTAAGTAATAGAAAATTCAACTTTCAACCAGCAAGATATTTGAAGGTTTCCTGGGTCACTCTTGCTATCCAACCAATGTCTATTCTCCCTACAAAGACTAGTAAATAGAATTCTGACAAGGTTTGGGTGCATTGAGGCCAGTCCCACGGAATAATTTAGGATTATTCTAAGTCAATAATGACAATCTCCTTCTACTAAGCCAGTGATTGGTCTGGAACTAAGCACATGATCCAGTTCTAGCCAATGTGACTTGAGGGAATAACTGCTGAGGCAGGCATACTGCCACCATGAAGTGATGAGCTGGAGAACAAGGCTGAGAACTGCAGAGCTATCCTAACTGGGCAAGCATCTTAAATGTGACAATGTAAAAGAACACATTGAGCAAAGGACACAGTGCCATGCTATACTTCAATAAGTATTCATTAAGAACCTACAATATGCTAAGTTAACCCTTAGATACTGTGTTTAGAAAAATTAATCAGTAACTTCTATGGCACTGGCTTTGAGACAGAGCTGGAGGGGAGGGTGTTTCAGGTTATTAAAGAAGTGCCCTAGCACCTGGTAATGGAGAAATCTATTTCGACTTACACTTACCCAGGAGGTGACTCTTCCCACATAGCCCTCAAATAACTCTAGTTGCAAAATAGTACAATGAGTGTGGTTGTAGCAATGGCAGACATAGAGCACCTCAGTCAGAAAGTTGACAGTATGTAGCCTCTTATAGTCAGTCCCAGGGAGCAGGAAAACAGGCAGCCAGCACTTTGCAAAGCATATTAGAGGGAAGCAAAGATGTCTGTAATAACTAATTGATAAAGTGTTGCTCCTGTACTTAGAGCAAATGTATAAACAAACCAAGAACTCCCTGTGACAACAGTACTTCTGAGCCAAAAGCATGGAGGGGCTCCCCCAGAGGACATCATCCCACGCCTATTTCCTTAGCTGCAGTAGACAATGGGCTATCACAATGAAGAGGACTGGAACTCAGGTTCTGGACCCACGGAGTTTCCCTTGTGCCCTTGCATTTGTTTGTTAGAAAGACAATATTCACTTCAGGGCTTCCATGGCAGGACAGACGAGCATGGAGGTTGTCAGAGAAGAAGAGCCATGAGAACCAGAGGGCAAAGGTTGAGTTTTGCCTTCAAACACTTGGATGCTGATTTGTGGAGGTACTGAAGCCACTGTTTTGCCTACAGTCAACATGAAGCCAACCAATTCATTAACAGAATCAGTTTTGTCAACACCATAATTGTGATGGCATAAACTGACATGTTTGCAATTGCTGATGTGCTCAAGAAAACCATCCATAAATCAAGGATTCACACATAATGGGTTATTAAATTATAACTAATGGTTGAATCAAACTGTGGCCCAATTCCCAGAGCAACTCTACAGGCCTGTAAGATTCTGCAGAAACATTAAAAAACCACTGATCAAATTAAATTCCCTCCTTTTATAGATGAAGAATTTAGGTTCAGATTGAAGAGATGACTGTTCAAAGTCATCCAGATAGAGATGCATATCTAGGGCTAAAACCCAGAACTTTTTATCCTAAATCCAAAGGTTCTTCCACCAAGCATGCTACAGTTCGAAGCAAAGCTGTTCCCCGTCCATGTAGGCAGGCTTTCCACCGCTAGCACACAAAGTAAGCTTGCACATCTCGTGAGATGAGACCTTAACCACCTTGATGTGTATTTCCAAGTTGAAAATTAAGGGGAAGGAACTTGTAAGAAAAAAAAAGAAAAACTTCTTTGCAGGATGCCTGCGACCCCACTGACATGAGTGGACCCAAAGAGCAGGGCAGAATCATGAAGTTCCTCAGGACACAACATGTGCACAGTCACTACCTCTAGTGTCTGCCCTCTCCATGGCCCATACTGCCTCAGCAAATGTTGCTGAACAAAAAATGAGAAGCCAATGAACCCCAAAACATGTTCAAGGGAAGAGAAATACCAGCAGCAGGGAAACAGCGTGGCTCCCTTTCCATATCCAGCCTCTAACCCAAAAACTTCCTTGCCTGCAAGTTAGCAGGAACATTGGAGAAAACAAAACAAAACAAAGCCTTAAGTTTTGCTGCTTGCCTCTGCAAACAGTTCCTAGAAATGGGTTGTGGTTCACAAAGGCAATGCAATTAAATGAATGGGTAGACATGCCCTCATGGTTCCTTTATTCATGCATTCCCAAACTCCATGACCACAGAGTTGGAAAAAAAATCACTTGTTCCTGAGTTTAACCAAATGTCTAAGACATCATTTCCATTGCTGCAAACATTTAGCACATTTAGTGACATGATGACATGATATCTAACCCTGATCACTAAATAGGACCCTATAATTATAGACGTCAGCTCATCAAGTTGGCAAACTTTAATTATGCACTGCAGGGAAAGTGTAGCTCAATTTATAATTGTCCTAAGTCAAAATGTAAAATGTATTTTCATTGACTTAAGACCATGATAAAAGTGGAAAATTATATTATACTACTAATAATAATAATAACATCAACAATAATATATTCATCATTTACTATATAGCATCCACTGTTATAATACTTCACATGTATGAGTGCTTTAATTTTCACTATAATGCTAAGAAATAAGTACAATATGTCATTGTATAGCAAAACAAACTGAGGCACAGACAAGAAACAAAGTATCAGAACTGACCCCAAAAGAAGTGTTAACAGGACTTGACTGAGTATGTGTTGTTTTTTTTTTACCTAGACATTAACTAGTATCTAAATCATGACTCCGAAAAGAGGAAGAAAAAAAGTTTAAACTTCTCAAACATGCTGCATCACCTTCATTTCTGGTGTTACCTCAAATAAGAGACATTGCAACCCAAGATGAAATAGACATTAAACCCTACTGTTCAGGTATTGAGTAGAACTTCACAGTCTATAAGGAGGGGAGGGTTGAACTGCAGAGAAGGCAGGTATTTGAAAGACTGTTCTGTGTGATTAACAGGGCTTAGAACCCTAGAAGCAGAGGACTAGGATTCCAACCCTGGCCCAGCCACTTCTGAGCTCTGCAATCTGAAGCAAGTTGTTTAACCTGTGCTGTGGGGATAATAACATTATTAATAACTACATCTCAGGGTTGTGAGGACTAAATGAGCCTTGGGAAGTCTTGACATAGTACAACTCAGTACTGATCCATAAAAACAATTCAGTAAACATGACTTACTATTACTACGACCACTACCACCACCATCTGGAGAAAGAAAGAACTAGAAGTGAGGCTTTGGTTACCATAGAACAATGGTTCTCAACCTTCCATGACCCCCAACCTTAAAATTATTTTTGTTGCTATTTCATAACTGTAATTGCACTACTGTTATGAATCACAATGCAAATATCTGATGTGCAGGATGTATTTTCATTGTTACAAAGAGGTCATAACCCACAGGTTGAAAACTATTGCCATAGAAGGAGCAAAATCCTGGCTGTTATAAAACAATTATTCACTATGCTGTTCCTGGACTCAGAAAAAAGAAATCCCTACACCCCACCATCACATGCACCCCAAAAAATGCATGCATGCCAAGTTTTCCCACAATAAGCAAGTCTTCATGAATTGCCAATAGGCATTGAAAATTATTTTACACAAGTCTTATAAAATCAAATATGATGCATCTGGTCCAAAACAGTACAAAGCCACAAGTTCCTCAGATAGACATTGAGATTCCTGAGTTCTCATAAATGGCAGTGAAGACATAGAAACAGATAAGAAGTTGTAACAAAACTGAAACTGACCATATCCCAAAACTAGAACCTAGAAACAATGGATGGCACTGGATTAGAATAACAGTTGCTGAGACTTCAACTCTTAACAGTCTGGCTCTGATGAATGAAATAGAGACCACCAGACGAGAGAGGGAGAGAGAGAGAGAGAGAGAGAGAGAAACCTCAAACCTTCCCCTCCATCACTCAGCCTCAGGTCTGTTCCATTACCCTCATCTCCAACTTTACCCCTACCTCTTCCAAATCTAAGAAACCACAAATTCTAGAAAATACAACACTGATGACAGTGAGAAGAGACTTGATGTACATTCATCTGAGATAAAGGCAACGTACCATCAGGGCTAACCTTAATGGCAATGCATCCCAGGGAGTGTAGCTTGTCCGTGTCGGAGTACAGAGAAACAGGCAGTGGGAGGAGACACAAGGCTCCCACTTCAGTAGAGCAGGACATGCTGGTGATGGTCTAATAGAAACAGAGAACTGGACTGGGAGCCACGCATACCAACGCACCTCAATTGTGAAAAGGGTGTGGACCATATGGCAAAAATGAAGTAGAAAAATAGGCAAATGAAAACTAAAATGCAACAAGTTGGAAAAAATGCAAAACTACAAACAAATTCAGGAGAGAAGGAAGGATTCCAAGATTATAAAAGTGCAAGCACAGAAGCAATATACATATTGGAGGTTTTTTTGTTTGTTTGTTTTGTTTGTTTTTTTGAGACAGAGCCTTAAGTTGTCGCCATGGGTAGAGTACCATAGCATCACAGCTCATGGCAACCTCCAACTCCTGGGCTCAAGTGATGCTCCTGCCTCCACCTCCCAAGTAGCTGGGAATACAGGTGCCTGCCACAACGCCCAGCTATTTTTTGGTTGCAGCCATCATTGCTGTTGTTTGGCGGGCCCAGGCTGGATTTGAACCCACCAGCTCATGTGTATGTGGCTGGCGCCTTAGCCACTTGAGCTAAGAATTGATACTATAGAAAATCCACTTACTGGTATGAAAAGCAAACCTCCTACATTCTGATAGAATGCAAAGGGGAAGAAAACATGGGAATTAAAATGACTCTAGCGATGGAAGACAGAAACTGGAAAGTTAACATGAAGATGATGGATATTCTAAAACAAGAATTCAGAACAAATGGAAAAGAAGCAATAATTAAAGAGATAGTAAAAGAAATACTTCCTCACCTGAAGAAAAACTGCACCTAAAGATCAAATGGGCATTTGGTTTTCTATAAAATCCATTAAAAGATATCTACATATTCACATGCTTACAAAACTAACTACAAGGATAAACTTAAAATAAAAATTAATTTAACTTGAAAACATTTAAGCATCAGGGCAGATAAGCCAGGTTGCCTAGAAAGTACAAAAAATTAGTCAGGCCTCAGATTTCTCCAATGCGAGACCCAATCCAAAGTGATACTAAATCAATGCCCGATAATATTTTGAAGAAAAAAAGTTATAATACAGTAATTTTATGCCTCCAATTTAATCTGCCATGTTAGAAAAGGATTTTCAGATATGTGAGTTCTAAAGATAAACAGAAGCTTCTAGAAATTTCTTGAATTTGTCATTTAACAATCTGAATATTAAGACAAGAATTCCAGATAGGGCACAAAATTGGCAGTGAGAAATAAAAATAAAACTAGGTTACAAAGATAAGCAATTGGCAGAAAGCTAGAAATAAAACTTGATTCAAGTGATAGAAATGCTCTAAAACTGGATGGTGGCACATTTCTGCAAATTTACTAAAAATCCTTGAATTGTATACTTATAATGGGTTGATTTTATAGTACAGTATTCCTTAATAAAGCATACAAAACCAAAATCAAATATAAAAACTTATCAAACACAAAAGCCGAAATCAAATATATACTAACATAGCCTAAGAAGTGAGCAGGATGACTAAGAGTATGTTAAACACCTTATCACCAAATGTGTCATTTCACACTTGACTCTGACAATCTGAAAAAGGAAATTAAGGAACATTTTTGAAAAATGAAAGGTAACTACCAATAGAACATATGCCTTGAGAATACTTGAAAAGATATTAATAAAAGGTAAAGGAATACAGTCCAGCGAGAAGGGTTGGAGACAGGTTGGTCAACAGGTACAAAGTTGCAGTTAGGGAGAGTAAGCAGGGTGATCTACCCATAGCAGTAATTAACACCAATGTGACAACTAATGTAACAACTAAGTGACTCTAATTAGCAACAATGTATTGTATAATTCAAAACAGCTAGAAGAGAGGGTTCTGAATGTTCACACCACAAAAAAATGACAAATATTTGAGGTGATGGATTTGCTAATTAATCTGATTTGATCATTGCACAATGTATACATGTGTTGAAATATCACATTGTACTACACAGATATGTAAAATTATTATGTGTCAATTTAAAATAATATAAAACTTAAAAGAAAATATAATCCATACGCCAAAAAACAAAAAATAAAGAACAACATGGCATCTTTTTAAGTAGAAAACATTGATAGGTCAGAATGAGGAGCAAATGTAGCAATTATAATGATAATTATATTAATCTTTCCTATTCAAAAGTTTATCAAATGACATCAAAAACCAAAATATATGCTAAAACAAAATAAAACAAACACAATAGGGGCAAAAGAATAGAAAACCCGATTTCTTGGTCTGACAAAAAGTATAAACATCGCCAAGCCAGGTACAGTGGCTAATGCCTATAATGCCTCATGCCTATAATCCCAGCAACCTGGGAGGCTGAGGAGCCCTTAAACTCAGGAGTTCAAAGTAGCAGTGAGCTATGATGATGCCACTGCACTCCAGCCTGAGCAATAGAAAACCTTTCTCTTTAAAAAAATTGAAATAAAAAGAACTTCATTTAAAATGGTTACTTAACTTTACATTCACTACAACAGAAAGGTGACCAGAACATGTTTTGTTTGTTTTTTTATTTCCTTGCTAATTTTTTATTTTTATTTCTTTGCTTTGTCGTTGTTGTTGTTGTTGAGACAGAGTCCCACCCTTTACCCCTGAGCAGAGTGCAGTGGCATCATAGCTCACTGCAGCCTCAGACTCAGGCTGTGGGCATCCGTTGCCTCAGCCTCCAGAAGCCACTGGGATTACAGGCGCTCGCTGTGGTGCCTGGCTGGGTTTTTCCAATTATTTTAGGAATTGGGGTCTCACTCTTGCTCAGGCAAGTCTTGAACTCCTGAGCTCAAGCAACTCTCCCTCCTCAGCCTCCCACAGTGCTGGGATTACAGGCATGAGCCACCAAAAAAATGTAGATTACACAACAGCATGCACAGAATGATCACACAGCAAACTGTGACTTGTGCTCTCACATGCACACACCCCGGGGAATATATGAACAGGGAATCACCAAGGTGGCAGAAGTAGATCTGGGGACATTTTAATGCTTTCATCTGCTTGAATTCATAACAGTGAAAATATGTTCTTTCACACACACACACAAGATTATAAATTTTTAGAGAGAAAAATGGTAAATACCATTTAGTGGTACTTAATCATTTTATACTGAAAAAGACTAAAATTGATAGTGAACATATAATTCACATGAATTCTATGAAACAAATTATAGTGTGCCAAAATACGTATAAAGCTATAACTGACATACAAGGAGAAATTTACAAGAGCAAAATATAATAGGAGAAATCTTCAATAAACAAGTCTTCTTCATCAGGTTAAACAGCTCTGAATAACTGTCTTAATATAATAACTAGTCTGAACAATTAGTCTGGATGACATAATCACAACATAATTAAATTAATTTAATAAATGTATTAATGATATACATGAAGACAAAAAAAAATACCCTATTTTTCAATGCCCATGGAACATGTACAAAAACTGATTAAGAATTAGGCCACCTAGAAAGTTGCTCAGTCATGCTTTTAACTACAACCCTATCAAAAAACTTAAGGATTTTTAATGAAAACTGGCAAATTTAAAGTCCATCAAGAATGAAAATGAGCAGTTTGATGAAAACATTTCAGATTGTATATGAAACCAGCACATTGTACCCCTTGATTGCACTAATGTACACAGCTATGATTTAATAAAAAAATAAAAATTAAAAAAAAAGAATATAAATGAGCAAAACTAGCCAAGAACTTTTTGGAAAAGGATGACTGAGTATCGTCTTGCCATACTGAACATTAAAGTGTACGTCAAAGTTATAATAACTAAATGTCATCATACCAGCATAAGAAAAGATTGCTGGAACAAAATAGAAATTCCAAAAAGATAGCCAAATGTATGTATGTGCAATCTTAATTAATTAAGTTAGTGTTTTAAAACAGTGCAGAAAAAATGAATATATTTAGAAGGAAACAAATTAAATCTTTACCTCATCACAAAATGCATTTTAGGTGAATGCATGATGAATTAAAGATTTAAATACAAAAATAAACTTATAAGCTAGAAGAAATTATCGATGCATATTTTCAAATATCTTCAATCTTAAGTTTTTTTAAATATGAACCATAAGTGGAAAAAAAATTGACATATTTAAAAATTTAACCTCCGGACACTAAACGAGGTTAAAAGTCACTTTTGTTCTTTCGTTTGTTTGTTTGGGGTCTTGTTTGGGTTTTTTTGCACTTTTTGGCCAGGGCCAGGTTTGAACCTGCCATCTCTGGCATATAGGGCCGGCGCCCTACTCCTTTGAGCCACAGGCATCCTTGTAAACTAAGAAAATTATTTGTAGCAAATATCACCAAATTAATAGCCTTAATATATTAAAAGTTTATGTAAATTAGAGGAAAACACCCCAAAAGAAAAACTAACAAAAGGCAGGGTGTGCTATTTGTAAAAGAGAAACAGTTGGTTAATTAAGATAGGAACAAAAAAGGTTCAACTTAGGAAGAGGCAAGTAAATGGAATCGTTATATGCCTTTTTTGTTGTTGTTTTTTGTTTTGTTTTACATATCAAGTTACAGCTTTTTTAACTTTGCATATTTTATGTATTTTTTAATTTATTTTTTATCAAATCATAACTGTATACATTTATGGGGTACAATGTGATGATTTGATATACAATGTGGAATGCTTAAATCAAAGTGAATAACATAACCATCACCTCACTTGCTTATTTTTTGTGGTTAGACATTGATAATTTACTCTTAGTTTTGTTTTTGTTTTTTTTATTGTTGAATCATAGCTGAGTACATTAGTGCAATCAAGGGGTACAATGTGCTGGTTTCATATACAATCTGAAACATTTTCATCAAACTGTTTGACATAGCCATCATGTCATTTTCTTAATTAGTGTATGAAGACATTTGTATTCTGCATTTACTTTACCTCTTTCATGTTTACATGGATGGAGCTGGAACATATTCTTCTTAGCAAAGTATCTCAAGAATGGAAGAAAAAGTATCCAATGTTCTCAGCCCTACTATGAAGCTAATTTATAGCTTTCTTAAGAAAGTTATAACCCAATTATAGCCCAAGAAGAAGTGGAAAAGGGAGAAGGAGGGGAGGGGAGAGGAGAGGATGGGTGGAGGGAGAGTAGTTGGTGGGATCACACCTAAGTTGCATCTTACAAGGGTACATATGAAATTTACTAGGTGTAGAATATAAATGTCTTAACACAATAACTAAGAAAATGCCATGAAAGCTATAATAACTAGTTCGATGAAAATATTTCAAATTGTATATAAAACCAGCACATTGTACCCCATGATTGCATTAATGTACATAGCTATGATTTAATTTAAGAAAAAAGATTTTTAGAAGGAAATGGGGCAAGGGATGTATTCTAAACATTGAGTATGTTTTTTGTTTTTCACAGTTGGTGTATAAATTGAAAACTGTGCATTGAAGCTAAAACGGCTTGTTTAAAAACATATCAGTATTAAAAAGCATTAATCTGGTGTGTGTGTGTGTGTGTGTGTGTATTTTTTTTTTTCCACTTAGCACCCGCCTTGGTTTGAGACCCTTGTAATGAACAGAGCTTTATTTTGGGCAAACAGAAACTCTTAAACCTACTATTTGTTTTCATTTCATAGAAGGAGAGAGACTTTTCAATAAGATAAGCACAACGCAAAGCCCTTATGAAAAGCAATTATGTATCCGTGAATTTAATATTTTGGAGCAAATACTCTTATATGTGTCTTTGGATTAACTTTTAGTCCATGTACAAGAAAAATGTGTAAAATGCAAACTGAAGCATCAGCAGAGCAGTCCAACTATATTTGTTTCCAGAAAGGGCTCACTCTCTCCTTAGACCTTGACAGCACTCACTGCTGGAGCTGTGAATTTTCTCCAACACACATTGATTTTTCAGCCTTTTCTGTTGCCTTTGGTGAGTGGCTGACATTCTAAATTCTCTAGTCATAGCTCTGAATGGATGGGCAAGGATTAAGTTCATCCAATTGAGTCTTCCAAACTGCCATGCAAAGGGTAGCTGAGGACAATTACTTGTTAAATTAATATGAATCGCGGTGTGGGTGTCAGACCTGTGCTTGCTTTCTTTCATTTTTTTTTTTCCTCTTTCAAAGAAAGACTTTAGTTTTCTCTGCAATGATGGTGCTTTGCGGAATTACTTATTCTTCGCTCTTCCTCTTCGTGACATCACTAATATTTCACCACACCATTAGGTGTGGATGGGGTGATAGTACCCACTTGTGCAATGCTGGAGGGAACATACCTTGTCATAATCTTGCCGGAAGACTGGTAAATTCGTACAATATGAGCTGGGAATGCCTTGATCTTCACGCATTTTTATCTGTAGGATGTAGTTGGGGAAGTGTAGAAGAATTCATGTCCATGGATTTTCATTGTTGTATGTTGTATGATAGCTAAAGGAAAAAAAACAGACAAAACAAGTTTTTAAAAATATATAATCAGTTACCTAATTAGAGATGCAATACCAGCCTGAAACTCCAGCTGCTAAAATTATGTTACAGGATACTCTTTAGTGATAGGGAAAATATTCAGCGTTCTGCATAAAAATATTTTAATCATGTAATTTTTTATTGGACTGCTTTTTTTCTTGTGGGTTCCATTGCATAATGTACTTTGGTGTTTCTCAGTTTTATATCTTATTGTGACAAAATAGAAGACAGTTTTCCACGTTATGTGTTGAGACTATTTATAATGGTGTTAAAAAAAAAAGATGTTGCCAGGGGTGTGTGCCTCCGTCTTTCCCAGCCTTCCCTGAGCCCCACATCTCGGCTTTCTGTTAACCCATGTAAGAAGTACAGTGCACCAGGCACTAAGGTGAGGATGCTCTGGTTTAAACACTCAAGTGTGCACCTGCTACTCTGGAGGCTGAGGCATGAAGATCACTTGAACCCAGCCTCGGCAACATAGTGAGATCCCTTGATAGAAAGAAAAAAAAAAAAAGGTCAACCATTGTAGTTTTTACATGAAGTAACTGTCCCCTCCCTTCTGTAACTCATTTGTCATTCCTCTTTCTGACAGAAACAAAATCATGGGTTCTGATATAGCAAAATGCTATCAACACTATTTTTTTTTTTTGAGACAGAACCTCAAGCTGTCGCCCTGGGTAGAGTGCCGTGGCATCACAGGTCACAGCAACCTACAACTCCTGGGCTTAAGCAATTCTCCTGCCTCAGCCTCCCAAGTAGCTGGGACTACAGGCGCCTGCCACAATGCCCGGCTATTTTTTGGTTGTAGTTCTCATTGTAGTTTAGCAGGCCCAGGCTGGATTCGAACCTGCCAGCTCTGGTGTATGTGGCCAGTGCCTTAGCGGCTTGAGCTACAGGCACTGAGCCTCAACACTATTTTCTTCATTATAAGTTGCAGTGATTTCCAACCTGTGGCCTGAGGGCCCCTGTTTAGATTATGTGAAGACTTTTTTGCTTATCTGTGGTGTCAGATATTGCAAAAAGTATGCACAGACACTTCTCCCCACCCTCACTTTTTTTGCTTATCAGCTTTCATTGGTGTTTCTGTAGTGAATGTGTAGTCTAAGACAACTCTTTTATTTCCAATGTATGCAGAAAACGGAAAAGGTTGGAAACTCTTAAGTAGTATTTGTTAACAGAATCCCATTCTACCCCAAGATCACAAAAATTATGCCTTACTGAATATTTCCCTGTACAAATCAGGGCTTCATTGCTCATACATACTTTTTTGTTTTCTGGTCCAGTCATTTCTCTTTATTGTTATTATTTTTAATCTTAAATACAATTTATTTTTCTTTTTTGTTTCAGGTTCACTGAAGGTGCAAAGAATTAGGTTACACTGTTTGCATTTGTTAGTAAAGTCCCTTTTATAGTTGTGTCCTGCCCCCTAGAGGTGTGCCACACACTGACACCCCCCCACCCCCTCATTCCCCTGCCCCCACCTTGAATTTATCTGAGTTTTCTCTTATCTGGGGGTGTATTAGATCATCTACTGGCTTCATATTACATGTAAGCTGTGGTATGTGTCTACCATGGAAAACTATTCAGTCACTAAAAAAGATGGAGACTTTACATCTTTTGTATTAACCTGGATATAGTTGAAACACTTTCTTCTTGGTAAAGTATGGCAAGAACGGAGAAGTGAGAATCCAATACAGACTATTTTAAAATCTGTGCAGGGTTTGTTTTTGTTGTTGTTGTTGTTGTTGTAGAGAGATAGTCTCACTTTGTTGTCCTCAGTAGAGTGCTGTAGTGTAAAAGCTCACAGCAACCTCCATCTCCTGGGCTTAGGTGATTATCTTGCCTCACCCTCCCGAGTGGCTGGGACCACAGGTACCCGCCATAATGCCTGGCTATGTTTTGTTGCAGTTTAGCCAGGGCCAGGTTTGAACCCGCCACCCTTGGTATATGGGGCCAGCGCCCTCCTCACTGAGCCACAGGCTTTACGTAGAGAGTGAAGTTGAAATGTAATGTTATCTCTCCCACCCCAGCCCCCCACACAGCTTCCTAAATAGAGAACCAGTGCTTTTGAAGTCTGATGGAGACAATGTATCCTGTCCTCAGGATTGGTGATGTTAGCCAGGGTCCTGATGGGGAAAGGGGGTTGGTAGGCAGGACGGGGAATTTAAGAAAGGCAGATACAGGGTAGAAGAACCAACACAAGGTATTACAGTGACCCTGTGGTAGCCGTTGACCTTGCACGGGACCTACGCCCAAGGGGAGGTCGTTGGAAATGAACGTACATGTGTGTACCTTTCTCTGCTCCTACCCTCTGGACACCTGCTAGCATCTTCCTCGGGTGAAACCAGAAGGCTAGAATGAACCTATTACTTCACCTTCCGCTGCAGACACAGCACAGTTGATTCAGGGAGAGTGAATCTCAAAGGCGTCTCACAAACAAGCAAACAAAAATAAAACAAGTGCAAAGGTTTCTTCCTTTGAGGTGAAGTGTGAATCACATACAGCAAACGCCCCTATATTTTTCGTCTTCATCCTTTATTCTTTCACATACAATTTAGAATCGGTGTGTCAAATTTGGCAACATTCCACTGGCTCTGCTGGAAATTGTGTTGAATTGGAAGACGGTTTGAGGGAAAACAAATCCCTTCCTGAGTTCCTATTATCGCATAGGAAATTGGCATAGTTCATCACTTACTGGGATCAGATTTTAGCTTGATGAAAGCCTTTGGGCATTATGTATTAATTGATCATCATTATTATTACTTTGTAAATGTATGTTCAATTATATTTCTTACTTTTGTTATGAAGGAATGTTGTTTTGGTTTTTTTTTTTTTTTGAGCATTGATTATACGTTCACCCTTCTTTCTGGATTTCCTGTAATTCCTAGTTGCTTCTCTGTAAAATTACAAGGTTTCTGTAAAAATGATCACACTGTCTATGAATAATAACCATTTTCTCTCTTCCCATTTAATACTTATAATTTTCATTTCCTTTTTAACTTGCGCCATTGTGTGGCCTGTTGACAGCCCATGCCAGGATGAATCTGACTGGCACAAAATTTTTGTCTTCATTCCTGATTTTACAGGAAATGAATCTAACATCTCTTTAGGGAAGGCAATATTGATGAGAGATTTTTGACATACAGCCATTATCAGATATAAGAAATTGCCACTTTTCTTACGTTTTTTCAAATTATGCTTTTTTTAAATCATAAATGAGCACTTGATATTGCCAAATATTTTTTTTTTGTCATTTCTGCAGCTGGTTATGTGGTTTCTCTCTCTCTCTCTCTCTTTCTATTCCTATGGCTTTATTATAGTTTAATAGATTTTCAAATTATTGTTGAGTTTAGAAAATAACTCCCTTTTAATCATAAAGGAAACGTTGAAGTGATAGCATATCACATTCTTTAATAGAGTGGTGGACTGTATCTTATGTTCTAAAAATCTTTGTCTGCCTTCAATGTCAAAGTTAAACTAGCCATACAAAATGATTTTGGCAGCTTTCTTTAATTTTACATTTTCTGGAGAAAACTTTAATAAGAAGGATTACTAGAAGTTTTGGGAAAATTATATTGGTTGGTGAGTTTATTTATTTATTTCTATGTGTTCAAGTTGCTATTTTAGCCTCAACTATGTGTTTCCATTTTGCTTTTTTAAACTACTAATGCTTCTATTATTAAAATATTATATTTTATTTTATTTCATCTTTTTTTTGCAGACAGAGTGTCACTATGTCACCCTTGGTAGAGTGCTGTCATGTCATAGCAACCTCAAACTCTTGGGCTTACGTGATCCTCTTGCTTCAGCCTCCCGAGTAGTTGGGATCGCAGTGCCTGCCACAATGCCGGCTATTTTTTTTTTTTTGGTAGAGACAGAGTCTCACTTTATCGCCCTCAGTAGAGTGCCGTGGCATCACACAGCTCACAGCAACCTCCAACTCCTGGGCTTAGGCGATTCTCTTGCCGCAGCC
>CAUYRH010016043.1:0-14049 GCA_963574655.1 Perodicticus potto | reverse complement strand
TTTTTTTTTTTTTTTTGAGACAGAGCCTCAAGCTGTCACCCTGGATAGAGTGCTGGGGCATCACAGCTCACAGCAACCTCCAATTCCTGGGCTCAAGTGAGTCTCCTGCCTCCGCCTCCCAAGTAGCTGGGACTACAGGAGCCCGCCACAATGCCCGGCCATTTTTTGGTTGCAGCCGTCATTGTTGTTTGGTGGGCCCGGGCTGGATTCAAACCGGCCAGCTCAGGTGTACGTGGCTGGCGCCTTAGCCCGTTGAGCCACAGGCGCCGAGCCCACTCCTCTATTTGTGAAAGAGAAGAAAAGAAGATCTTCAATTTTTTATTTTTTTACTTGACTTACTCCTTAATTGACTCTCTTCAATAAATAAGCAGGTATAATACAATTCATCACACAATTAGATATATACACTAAACACGTATGACTGACTACAGAGAGAATGGTTAATACTTCCAGTACCTGCAAACTCAGAAATTTAGGCCAAAATATTCTACTTTGTTGCTCACAGTATGGTTGAAGGGAAGGACCTTCCTTTCTCTAATAGGGCACTGTTAGAGCGTAGTGATTATACTCATTATGAGTGATTTGTGGGGGAAAAAAGATGTCCTGCAGTAATGATAGGATTACTGAACTGCAGCCTTGAAATATTTCACATTAGCTTGTTCTTACTAACATTGTTGCCATCTGATTTTTCCAAGTTTTCCCATATTATTCAATGAGTCAACACCCTACCATGTTTAGAAGTTTGAAATGCTCTAATGTTTAGAATAGCTATCTTCTGTGTGTGCCTATATAATTTAGGTAAAACAGAAAGCTGCCATCAACAAATTTGGGGATATTTGAATAACGCTAATAAGACCTGCTCTGTTGGGTGGTGCCTGTGGCTCAGTGAGTAGAGCGCCAGCCTGATATACCAAGGGTGGCAGGTTCGAACCCGGCCCCTGTCAAACTGCAATAAAAAAAATCCGGGCATTGTGGTGGGTGCCTGTAGTCCCAGCTACTCGGTAGGCTGAAGCAATAGAATCTCCTAAGCCCAAGAGCTGTGAGCTGTTTTGCCATGGCACTCTACCAAGGGTGACAAAGCGAGACTCTGTCTCTAAAAAAAAAAAGACCTGCTGTATTAATGCTCTATTTTCTTTTGAGACAGAGTCGCCCCCAGTAGAGTGCCATGGCATCACAGCAACCTCCAACTCTTGGGCTCAAGCAAGTCTCTTGTCTCAGCCTCCCAAGAAGCTGGGACTACAGGTAACTGCCACAATGCCCGGCTATTTTTAGAGATGGAGTCTTGCTCTTGCTTAGGCTGGTCTTGAACCTGTGAGCCCAAGCAAACCACCCACCTCCACCTCCCAGAGTACAAGGATTACAGGCCTGAGCCACCGCACCCAGCCTAATGTTCTATTTTTTCTTTTACTGAGAATATTTTTTTTACAAAGAAAGGAATCTGTATGTTTATTTTCATTTCTTTATTTTTGAGGAGAGTCACAGCCTTGGTTCAATTATTATAACATAGCTAAGGCATTCCAGATCTCAATTGCTGGGATGATATGCTTAGTGGACACTATATAGTATGTTTCTTTGATCGAGTAATAAGATAAATCTGAGTTACTATCCTGTGAATCATAAAGGAAGTAAAACTTGAGAAATGCTTAGTGGCAAATAGCCACTAAATATTATTAAAATTGTTGGCAGTGTTCTACCACAAATATGCTTAAATGTGATTGCATATAATAAAATACAGAAATTCAAGTAATATGATTTGATACATTAGAGAAATGACAGATTTAACAGTATATTTTTTATGAATATTTGTTTCTCTTAGTGTTTATCTACTGGATTATTACAAACTGTTGCTTGACATTCACTATTCTAGGCACTTGTGGTGCAAAGATAAACGTACCACAATTTTGCTCAGAAGACATAGTGTGGTAGAGAAAACTGCAAAACAACAAAACCAAACCAAAATATACCCCATAAAGTTCTATAAGGATGCACGTATAAAATGCACTCCCTGACAGAGTGAAGCATAGTTTTAATTTTAAAATATTTATAAAACTTTTTTAATACAGAATCTATATTTTATTGCTGCCCATTGTTTCAGAAAAGGTAGGATTTGTCCTGGACTGAGCTCTTGTAAGACGTTTGTCGTTTTGAACCTCAGATATAACACTGAGATAATAGCCAATACATATATGAAGGGTTGACTATGTACTAGGCATTGTTTCTAAGTCCTTCATATATGTATATCATTTCATTGAATCCTTATAACAACTCTATGAGCTAAGTACTAGTGATATAGGGTTCCCCCATTCAAGGCTGCACAGGGGATCCCAGTTTTCCTAGGTCTGGGCAATTTCATGAAGGGAACAACTTGACCTTTTGCCTTGACCTGGAGGGACTGAATTCATTCATTTGTCAATAACACTCATTATCATTGAAAAAGCTTTCCATCTACCAAGTCCTAGCCAAATGTAGTTCTCCAGACCTTATACCCTCTAGATAAAGAACTCATGTGGGGTCCTCCCACTTGAGTCTTTCCCTCTTCCAGAAGCTCTGGTGATTTTCAGTCTGTCTGTCCAGAACCTGATGCTTTTTACTCTTTCTATATTCCTTTCTGTCTAATACATTCTATCTTACCACTAACCTGTGGTTCGTTGGGTTCCTTCTTCAAATGCCCGATACCAAAGACCTACTGAAGAAAGAAATTCTGGTAATACAAGTAATACTGCTCTAATTTTGGATGAGAAAAATAAGGCACAGCTAAGTAAACCAAGTTCACAGCTAACAAGTAGCAGAACAGGCGTTCACATCTCTTCGGTCTGGCTGCAAAGGCTAAGATTCTGTCTATTGTACATGACGGCCTCTCAGACAAGAATTTGATAAGCTAGAGCAAATATGATGATCATGTGTCTTAATTCAATATTTAGATTTCACAAGCTATGCACAAATAAATATTATTCCTTTTGTATTTTGAGAGATAAAACAGTGTCTTCTGACGTTGTAAATGGTCAGCTTTCACTAGGTGCTTACATAGTTTTGTTCCATCTTTTTTCTCCTCCATCTGCTATATTACCTTTTCTTCTCTTTCACAAATAGAAGAGTGACCATCTGCAGATAAGAAATCAAGATAAAAAATCCCTATCCTTCCCTTCCCTTCCCTTCTGGAGTAAGTCAAGCAAAAAAATAAAAAAATGATGATCTTCTGCTTTACCAGGTCAATTCTTTGGGCTTAAAAGTATTTTTGGAACTTAACCTGGATTGAGTTGGAACACATTCTTCTCCACAAGAATGGAGAAGCAAGAATCATACTCAATTCTAATACGAAGGCAGTAGATGTTCTAATGCAAGTGGGGAGGTAGGGGAATTAGGGAAGAGAATGGCAGGTCAAGGTGTATGGCACACCTTTTAGGGGCATGGCACAATTATAAGAGGGACTTTACCTAACAAATCCAATTAGTGTAAACTAATTCCTTGTACCCTCAATGAATCCCAAACAATAAAAAAAAAATTTTTTTTTGGAAGGTAAACCTTCAGTCTCCCATAAACCTTTATAGCATAAAATTCTTTTTATTTTGGTTTGGAGTGCAAGTTTATAAGCTCACTTACTATATGAAAATACAAAGAAAATTGTACCTAATAAAAAATACAAATACTACCCACAAATGACTAAACTATAACATTGAAAATATATTTAGCTAGTACTTATACAGTAGGATATGCATGTCTTATTATGCTAAATCAACCACCTAGAGCACGAGTGGCATATTATGACTCTATAGAAATACCACTGCTTAATAAATACTAAAATTAACAAGCAGGACAACATACCTCAATTTCAATACACATAGAAGGATTTGCCACATGTCTAGGAATATCTCAGCAAAATGAGCATTTCACACGTGTAATGCCTGTATAGACTTCTGATAAACCATGTTCACAGTCTAACTTATTTTACTTTCAGTTAGTTGAGTGATAGGAAAATGCAGATGCAGTTGAAGAATTATAGAGTAATAGTAGGTCCCACTGGTCAATAGAAATTACCCCGCCCCACACACACACAGACATACAAGTCATAAATCCTTTCTCTCTACTATGTGTGTATAGCAAGAATTCTTAGAGTACAGTTCAAGATCATGGGTAAAAAGAAAAATCTTCTTATTTTACCTTAACTTCCCGTTGAAGTTTAGCATTTCCTTCAATTATTAATGTATATGAAAACAAAACATCAGATCATTAGCAATATAACAGAAATCAGATATTTTCATTTCACATAACAGTTGTTTCAAATATATGTCTTTAACTGCTTTGATGTTATTGTAGTTATCGTTGACCATGGCAATTATTATTTAATGTAGGAATTTGAAAAGCACATATATTTGCAGGGCACACCTTATTTAAAAATATTTTGATATTACATTTCAGTATGATTGGCTTCTATTGTAAACTTACATATTTTATCCATTAAAAAACATTATTGTGCATGCTGGCATGGATGTGGAGAGAAGGGAACATTTTATACTGCTGGTTGTATTGCAAGCTAATACAGGCTCTATGGAAAGAAGTATGAAGAAACCTCAATGAGCTAAAAGTAAACCTCCCATTTGATCCTGCAATCCCATTACTAGGTATCTACCCAGAATAAAAAACATAACTTTCCCATAAGCACATTTCCACTAGAATGTTCATTGCAGCTCAGTTCATAATCACCAAGATATGGAATCAACCCAAGTGCCCATCAACCCATGAGAGGATTAATAAACTGTGGTATGTGTATACCAACTAATAGTATTTAGCCATGAAAAGATGGAGACTTCTTTTGTATTTACCTGGATGGAGTTGAAGAACATTCTTTTGGGCGGCACCTGTGGCTCATGGAGTAGGGTGCTGGCCTCATATACCAAGGGTGACAGGTTCAAACCCAGCCTCGGCCAAACTGCAAAACAGAAAAATAGCCTGGTGTTGTGGTGGGCACCTGTAGTGCCAGCTACTCGGGAGGCTGAGGCAAGAGAATCGCCTAAGCCCAGGAGTTGGAGGTTGCTGTGAGCTGTGTGACACCATGGCACTCTACCAAGGGCAAGAAAGTGAGACTCTGCCTCTACAAAAAAAAAAGAACATTCTTTTTAGTAAAGTACCATAAGAATGGAAAAGCAATGTATCCAATGTATGCAATACTAACATGAAACCAATAGTTAAACAACTACACCCCCATATGAAAGAAAAACACAATTAAATTCAAGTGTGGAGAGAGAAGGAGGAAAGGGGAGGGGGAGGAGGGTGGGGTATTGGTACACTCTCACCCAATGTGCACAAGGTAAGGGCATACACCACACACCCTGGGTGAAGGGCTCAACTACAACTTGAACTTCACCTAACAAACACAATGTAACCTAATCATTTGTACCCTCATATTAATCTGAAATTGTTTTTAAAAAGCATTATTTTGACAAGGAAACCCTAGGCATCAGCAGACTGCAAAGGGGTTCCCGTGTGGAAGACAGAAAAGTGGTCCCTCAAAAATGTCCCTGATCCTAATTCCTGGAACCTGTCAACACGTTACCCCACATGGCAAAAGGGAATTTGCCCATGTGATTAACTTCAGTGCGATGGGGAGATCATCACACTTATCCAAGTGAGCCTGATGTAATTGTAGGATCTTGAGGGTAAGAATGTCAGAGTCAGGAAACGGAAAAGAGGTGGTAGAAGCAGAGGTCAGAGGAATACATTGTGACGATGAAGGAAGGGGCTGCAAGCCCAGGAACTCAGGCAGCCTCTCGCAGCCCGAACATGCCAGAAACAAAGACTAATCTGGAGCCTCTACAAGACCAGCAGCAGCTTGATTCTGGCTCCTTGAGACCCATTTTACATTTCTGACTTCAAGAATAGATAATAAATTTGTTTCATGCCAGGCCCCTAGGTACATGGTATCTGGTAACAGCTGCAAGAGGAAACTGACATACAATGGTATTAGAAAGTTAGGAACATCCTAGGGTGATGCTGACCACCTGTAATTACTGTAGCAATATCGCTTCTCCTGTGACTTCGGAGAAGTGATTTAGTATTTTCACAGAGGAATATGGTCTTGGTTAAATGGACTATTACTGAGAACAAATGCTTTGTTTTCTGGAAACATTTCAGTACCAAAACATTTCTAAGGTTTTAGTTCATTTATGTTGGTCCCATACCAAAAATAACAGAGGAGATGTGTTTTCTGCTATTTGGGAAAATGAAAACTTTTCATATCTCCAACTGAATATATCTAATATACAGCATTTACACAAATAACATTCTTTACTCAAAGGCAATTGTTTCTTTCAGAAAGCAATTTTAGAGCCTTGATAATCACTTGACTATAATTACAGCAATTTTTTTCAGCTGGGCAAATTCCACAGGGTTCTGATGCTGTATTCATATTCAGAACTGGAATAAGTTACTAACGGCAAAGACCATGACCTGAGCTGCCCTTGTCCCTCTTCAGAGTATACAGACAAACACAAAGAAGGCCATATAATTAATAGAAACCTGAAGACAGGCTACATCGGAATGACATATTCCTTCCCCTCACCATCTAACATACCCATTATAAACTTATTGGTTGATAAAATTGAAATATTGCTAAGAATATTATTTGTATTTTAAATTACTTCGCATCAAATATGCTTCTATTTTATCCACCTGCTAATATAAAGTAAAATCAACAAACTATTTTACCAAAGCAGCTTTAAGAAATAGCATAATCTTGATAATGGAAAGGCCCTTGTTTTATACCCTAGATTAGCTCTTTGTGAAGCCAGTTCAAAAGCAATTCAGTTATTTATAAATATCATAATGCTAAAGACACTATTGCAATTGAACTCATCTGAAATCGCACTGTTCTGATAACTGGTTCCTGACAGCCAAAGATTTTTTTTTTTTTAAATACAAAACATGGAAAGGGAATTACTTTTTAATGAGAAGGGTTAACCATGCTTTGATATCATTTCAATAAATCACAGGTTCCAATTGGTCTAGTAATATAAGCCTTTTTGTATTCAAGGTAATTCAGTAGACCCAAGTGCACTATATGAATTCTCCTTAGATAAAACCTTGATAAATTATACGTCTGCTTGTTTATGTCCGTGTGAGAGATCTGGTAGCTTTGGTAAATATTTGTGTTCATACCCAGATTTCCAAGTTTGCACTTAATGCTCGAGCAAAAAGCCTTATCAATGCTCATAAAATCCTATTTCATCTTCTGGGCCTAGGAATGCACCATTGGTCTTCTTACAAATTAGGAAAACACAGTTAGCAAGGTCAAGCATGAAGTACATCAGTCTGAATCATGAAGTACTGATGTCAAAAGTGATATAAAAGATCAACCAATATCTTCATTTTTACAGGTTAGGAAAATGGAAATATTACAGAGTTCAAGAGACCTCTATGAATGAAAATAGTTAGCATAAGCAAAATCAGAAAGCAGTTGAAATTACATATGGTAATTACATATTTATTCCATTACATCATGGTAGTTTATCTCCAAATAAATTCAGTCTAATTAATTGGATTCAGCGTAATAGAACACTATTTGTATTACTATATTAATCATCACTCAAACAGAGTGATGGAAACAAGAAAAAAAGATATATACTTTGAGAAGAAAGAAAGAAATATGTAAATAAATTGTATTAATTTGAGCTTGGCATCGTAATAAAAGTAGTGGGTTTCAAAGAGAAAGAGGTCAGCTGCATTCAGGAGCATCAGTGAAGGCTTTGCTGAAGAGTCAATTCCTGAATTGACGTTGGTAAATTACACTATGGTGCCGTGCAGTTTTGAAAAGCACTCCTGTCTCCCGGTGTGAGAGTCCCAAGTTTAGGACCACAGGTTGGCTAGTGCGGTCCAGGTTGGATTTTAGCCTCTTTGCCCCCTCTGGGTAACATTTTGGTAGAACATGACCTACTCAACTCTAAGTGCTGGTGTGACTCCATGGTCATTTTCTGCATGTTTTACTCTCTCACTTGAAGTGAAACCTAATACCCTAGGATATTCCTTCTTGTGCCTCTTTTGAGAGTGCTTGGTTTCCTCTTTTTCTTTTTGAATAATGTTTAATATTCCAACAAAGTTGTATAGATACTCACCAGTCAAAGACCACAAGAAACACAATTCAAAGTTGGGTTTATTACTGATTGTCACAGGAAGAACATAAATCTTGGGGAAACATTGAGGTATCTCATTAAGAGGACGTTACAAGGAGATAGTTATGAAATTTGGGCTTGTGGCTGGGTATGGTGGCTCACACCTATAATCATAGCATTTTGGAAGGCCAATGTAGGAGAATTGCTTGCCATCTAGACAACATAGTGAGATCCCATATCTAAAAAATATTACAAAATGATTACCTAGGGGGAGCACCTGTGGCTCCATGGTTAGGGTGCTGGCCCCATATACTGAGGGTGGCGGGTTCAAGCCTGGCCCCAGCCAAATCGCAACAAAAAAATAGCCGGGCATCCTGGACGGTGCCTGTAGTCCCAGCTACTCGGGAGGCTGAGGCAAGAGAATCGCCTAAGCCCAGAAGTTGGAGGTTGCTGTGAGCTGTGTGATGCCACGGCACTCTACCGAGGGTGATAGAGTAAGACTCTGTCTCTACAAAAAAAAAAAAATTACCTAGATTTGGTAGCACATGCCTGTAGTCCCAGCTACTCTGGAAGCTGAAGCAGGAGGCTTGTTCAAGCCCAGGAGTTTGAAGTTGCAGTGAGCTATGATGATGCCACTGCACTCCAGCCAGGGCAGCAGTGTTAGGTGATTCTGGAGAGAGACTAAGAATGTTTTCTTTTGAACTGTGTGTTGTCAGAAAGTGGAGGTGGTGCATGATTGTGTATCTTAACATTTACCTGAGAGGCAGGTGGAATGAAGTGAACCTAAAGCTATAACTGATTTTTAAAAATAGCAGTTACATGCTGTGGGGATGCTGGTTATTTTTCTGCTTTTCACAGTGCTCTTCTATCTTTCTATGTTCAGATACAATTAAGAAATAATCCTGTTTTTCTTACTGCTTTATAGTCATTCACAGAGTGACCTTGTCTACTGTGGATGTTTCATGAAAATGTTTATATTAAGAAAGAAATACCATTGCCTTGCTCTGACTGCTGGGTCAGTAGTGTTAGGATGGCTGCTTTTCTGTTCCAGGAGGCATCCTTGCCAGATTTTTTTTCTCCTTTAATGGTAATATTTTAACGTTTCATAATTAAGTATGATGTTTGCTATAAATCTTCATAGATAGCTTCAATAAAGTTAAGAAAATTTATCTCTATTTTACTAAGAATTTGTACTATACGTGGGAATTAAACTAACCCACTATAGAAGATGTCTGGCTGATAAGTAGGAAGATGAAACAGGCATGACGGTTGAGATGACTTCCTTCATTTCTCCAAGGCCTCCTGTCTTCAGACTCTTCACACTTTCAACTGTGATTATATTTCTACAATATAAATCATCATTTATTTTTGGACACAAAGTCTCACTTTGTTGCCCTTAGTAGAGTGCTGTGGCATCACAGCTCAGAGCAACCTCAAACTCTTGGACTGAAGTGGTTCTCTTGCCTCAGCCTCCCAAATAGCTGGGACTACAGGAGCCTGCCACAACACCTGGCTGTTTTTTTTGTTGTTGTTGTTGTATTTATTATTGTTGTTTGGTAGGCCCAGGCTGGATTTGAGCCTGCCAGCACTAGTGCAATCCCTCTACTGGGTACCTACCCCAAAGGAAAAGAAGTCATTTTATCAAAAAGACACCTGCACCCAGTTGTTTATTTCAGCACAATCCACAATAACAAAGATATGGACTCGACCTTAGTATCCATAAACTGATGAGTGGATTAAAAAAACGTGAGATACACACACACACACACACACACACACACACACACACCGTGGAGTACTACTCAGCCACAAACAAGGAATGCAACAACATCGTTTGTAGCAACTTTGATGGAACTGGAGATCATTATTCTAAGTGAAGTATTTCAGGAATGGAAAAACAAACACCACATGTTATCACTTTTCAGTGGGAGCTAAATAAGAGATACATATGGTCCTATAGTTGTGTAACGAACATTGAAAACTAAAGAGGTGGGAGGGTGGGGGAGTAAGGGGTAAAAATCTACCTACCAGATACAACATACAGTATTCTAATGACAGGTATCCATACCACAACAAACATTTACACTGCATATATTTTCTGAAATTAAAGAAAAAAAAGAACCTTGACTCGATCTCGCCATCCCATAAGACATCTTACCATGCTGATGACATTATGCTAATTAGAGCTGGAAAGGAGGAAATATAAAAATTCTAGAGGTTTTGGTGAGACAATTACAGGAGTTTCTCATCTTCTTGAAGTATCTGGGGTAGGGGGTGTAAAGTGGTCTTCAGCATATTGTGATTCACCTCTTCAGTGAGGTATTCCTTGTAATTTTTACTGAAAGACCACATGCTGAGTATTTGGAGGCACAATATCACATAACTGAATGACCTAAAGATACATCCACTTTTAGTGGAGTCTGGAAGAGCAAAGGCCCTCCAGGCACTCCAGAGGATGCAGACTGAAGTTTCAGCAGCTCTGCTATTTTACCTCTGTGTTCTAACAAATCCAGTGGTGCCTACGTGTTCTGTAGATACCCTCAATGGAGACTTTGTTTGCTGTACATTTTTTTTTATTAAATCATAGCTGTGTACATCAACACAATCATGGGGTACATTGTGCTGGTTTTATATACAATTTGAAATATTTTCATCGAACTGGTTAACATAGCCTTCATGGCATTTTCTTACTTACTGTGTTCAAACATTTATATTCTGCGTTTAGTAAGTTTCACCTGTACCCTTCTAAGATGCACTGTAGGTAGGTGTGATCCCACCAATTACCCTCCCTCCTCCTTGCTTTGATAGGAAAATAACAACAAAACTGCAGAATCCTGGATTAAATCCAAGTCATTTTTTTTTTTTTTTGCAGTTTATGCCCAAGGCTGGGTTTGAACCCGCCACCTCTGGCATATGGGGGTGGTGCCCTACTCCTTTGAGCCACAGGTGCCATCCCAATCCAAGTCATTTTTGAAAAGTAACTCCCCTTTGAGACATAGCTTTCCGCTTGAACACCTGATCACTGGGCAGTGGAAAGCACTAAAACTGAGACAGGAGTTGACTTCTATGAGATTAACTCGAAAATGTAGATTCTTTATGTAGCAGTATTCCATGTACAACTGGAATACACTCGGAGTGTCTTCCAAAAGTCCAAGGAGGATACATAAACAGGTGTTCACACTTCTGGGCCTGCTGTTCTCTCAACCCATGTCTGTGCCCTCAAGAGATGTTCCTATGATCAATTGCTTTGGGGGAGGAAATAACTGAGTCTGGTTTACAAATAATATTGCTTAACATGACTAACTAGAAGCATGCTACTATGGCGGTGAAGATGTAGAATATGTGAATGATGCTATCAACATATGTGAACTAATCGATATCATAGAAGGGTAAATTCAATAAGTTGAGGAAACACACTTATTTTCAAATGCACATGGAACATACATCATACATAAAAATATCTCAACAAGTATCACTAAAACAAAAGATCTAAAATCAAACCTGGTGTACTACTATGACATTAAATTAGAAGCAAATAACTGAACGTATCTGGAAAATTAAAAAATATATTTGAAGATTTAAAAAATACATAGTATCATAATGTGTATGATATAGATAAAGCATAAATTTCATTCAAGGAGGGAAAAAGTTTATATTAGACAAGCCCTTACAATAAAAGGTTACAACAGCATTTAACAATAACCTTAAGCTTCCAGCTTAAAAAGCTATAAAAGTAATAGCAAGTTAAAAATGAAGTGTAATACCGGCACCTGTGGCTCATCGAATAAGGCACTGGCCCCATATACCGAAGGTGGAGGGTTCAAACCTGGCCTCAGCCGAACTGCAAAAAAAACAGAAAAATAGCCGGGCATTGTGGCGGGCGCCTGTAGTCCCAGCTACTCAGGAGGCTGAGGCAAGAGAATCGCCTAAGACCAGGAGTTGGAGGTTGCTGTGAGCTGTGTAAGGCCACGGCACTCTACCGTGGGCGATAAAGTGAGACTCTGTCTCTACAAAAAAAAAAAAAAAAAAATGAAGCGTAAGAAAAAAATTAAAGAAGAGCAGGAAAAAGAGGAAAACACAAACAATAAAAAAATGAAAATTGAAAGTTGGTTCTTTAAAAATATTAATTAAATTATAAATCTTTAGCAAAATTACTTAAGAAAAATGATAAGATATAAGAGGAGGCTCAGGGCCCATACTCAGTGGTTAGGACACCACCCACATGCACTGAGCCTGGCAGGTTCGAACTCAGCCTGGGACAGCAAAACAACAATGACAACTGCAACAACAACAAAAAATAACCAGGCCTTGTGGTCGGCACCTGTAGTCCCAGCTACTTGGGAGGCTGAGGCAATCATTTTAACCCAAGAGTTTGAGGTTGCTGTGAGCTGTAACCCTATGGCATTCTACCAAGGGCCACATAGTATGACTCTGTCTCAAAAAATAATAATAATACTAATAAATAAAATAAAAGAGGAAACCTAGTTATAGATCCTATAGACATTAAAAATTAATGATATATGAAAGGAAAAATTCAATGTCAATAAATTTGACAACTCCAATGAAATGGACAATTCTATTGTGGAAAAACATAATTGACACAGGAAAAAGTGAAAAACCTGAAAACTATCCCTATATCAGTTAAAAAACTGAATTTGTGATTAAAAGCCTTTCTATAAAGAAAATTTTAGGTTCAGATGCATTCAAAAAATGTTATAGAATCATAAGGGATCTAAAAAAGCTAAAACAATCTTGAAAAGGAACAAATTTAGAGCTTTTAAACTACCAGGTTTCCAGACTTAACATGAAGCTTACTTACTGGGGTAAGATAGTGCCAAACAAATAGAGATACTTACCACTTGAACAAAATACAGTGTATAAATGGACCCAAACATCTGTATCCTATTGACTTGGGATCCAGGTGCCAAGTTCATTTAGTAAACAAAGAAAAGCCTTTTAAGCAAACATTGCTATATTATAGTTGGATATCTACATGGGGAAAACATAGCAGAGAAAAACTTACCTACTCTTTCACACTAAACACAAATTATTATTTTTTTATTTTTATTTTTTTATTAAATCATAACTGTGTACATTAGTGCAATCATGGGGTACAGTGTGCGGGCTTCATATACAATTTGAAATATTTTCATCCAACTGTTCGACATTACCTTCGTGGGATTTTCTCATTTATTGTGTGAAAACATTTGTGTTCTGCATTTAGTAGTAGGTTTCACCTGACCCTTCTAAGATGCAAATTATTTTGATATGGATCATATCCCTAAGCATTAAACCTGGCCAGGCATGGTGGCTCATGTCTATAATCCTAGCATTCTGGGAGGCCGAGGTGGGTGAATCATCTGAGCTCAGGAGTTAGAGACCAGCCTGAGCAAGAGTGAGACCCTGTATCTAAAAATTGCCAGGCATTGTGTCAGGTGCCTGTAGTCCCAGATACTCGGGAGGCTGAGGCAGGAAGATCACTTGAGCCTAAGAATTTGAGGTTGCTGTGAGCTATCATGCCACAACACTCTATCCAGTGCAACAGAGTCAGACTCTGTCTCACTAAAAAAAAAAAAAAAAAAAAAGCATTAAACTCAAAACCATAAATCTTCCAGAAGAAAACAGATCAACTTTGATAACTTGGAATCACTAAAATTTCTTGGGCAATACAGCATTACCCCCAAAAACTTGAAAATTAATTAATTAAATTCTATAATCATCTAAAATTTCTTCTCTTCAGAAAAACACCTTTAATAAAATGAACATACAAGCCACTGACTAAAGTACAATATTTGTAACACAGTTGGCAAAAGACTTGTACTCATAATACATAAAGAATGCCTATAAATCAATAAGAAAATGGTGAGCCTTGGTTTACTGTTGGCTGAGATAGAGAATGAGCAAGAATATGGTGGTGATACCGGAATTTCAGGCTCTTGGTCTCAGC
>CAUYRH010016039.1:0-12183 GCA_963574655.1 Perodicticus potto | reverse complement strand
CATTACAGCTCACAGCAACCTCCAATTCCTGGGCTCAAGCGAGTCTTCTGCCTCCGCCTCCCAAGTAGCTGGAACTACAGGCGCCCGCCACAACGCCCGGCCATTTTTTGGTTGCAGCCGTCATTGTTGTTTGGCGGGCCCGGACTGGATGCGAACCCACCAGCTCAGGTGTACGTGCCTGGCACCATAGCCCATTGAGCCACAGGCGCCGAGCCGATTTTTTTTAATTTTTTTTTTTTTTTTTTGAGACGGAGCCTCAAGCTGTCACTCAGGGTAGAGTGCTGTGGCATCACAGCTCACAGCAACCTCCAATTCCTGGGCTGAAGCAATTCTCTTGCCTCAGCCTCCCAAGTAGCTGGGACTACAGGCGCCCGCCACAATGCCCGGCCATTTTTTGGTTGCAGCCGTCATTGTTGTTTGGCGGGTCCGGGCTGGATTCAAACCCGCCAGCTCAGGTGTACGTGGCTGGGGCCTTAGCCCGTTGAGCCACAGGCAGATTGTTTTTTAAAACAGCTTTATTGAGATATAACACATGTTATAGAATTTATCCATTTAAGGTTCATAGTTCTATGGTTGTTAAGTTGTGCAAGTATCCCCGAACTCTACTTTGGAACATTTTCATCACCCCCAAAAGAAACACCAAGCCCCATCAGTACTCACTCCGCATATCCTCCTTCCTCATCCCCGCCTCTGTGTGTCGGCCTACTCCGGACATTTCACACAAACAGAATCATATAATACACGGCGTTTGTGACTGGCTTCTTCCACTTAGCACGTTGGCAAGGCTCCCCCATGCTGGAGCAGATCAGCACCACAGTCCGTGGTACGGACACACCACACCTTGTTTATCCAGGTATCAGATAACAGACAGGTGGGTCACTTCCACTCAGTGATGGCTCTTAGCACCGCGCGTCCCTTACACTGATCCTGGGGCCTTTCTGCTCACCCTTTAGGGCCTTGAGCACAGGTGAGCACTGATGTTTCCTACTCATCATTCCCTAGGATTTTGGTGGACACTTACATGCAACTGTGACTTGGGGTAGGATTGCTCCTACTGGAACTGGGTTCTCAGACACTGTCACTCCTCTAGGGTAGCAGAACCACAGCTGCTATGTCAGCTGCCACCTCCGCCTCTTACATTCAGAATTTACTGGGTGAAGGCATCACTTAACACCTCTGAATTCTCTCTCTGTATCTCAACCCCTACTACAACCCTATGAGGAGACAGTATTATGACCTCTCATTTACAAATAAGAAAATAAATCAAGAGAAACTTGCCCATACGCAGTAATAAACGAGAGCCGGGAATTTAGATGCAGGTCCTCCACGTTCACATCTCTGCTTTAAAATTAACATGACATTTGGGCGGCGCCTGTGGCTCAAAGGAGTAGGGCACCGGCCCCATATGCCGGAGGTGGCAGGTTCAAACCCAGCCCCAGCCAAAAACTGCAAAAAAACAAAACAAAACAAACAAAAAAAAAACCCCCATGACATTGCTTTACCCCCAACTGGAATCTTATGAGTCATCCTTCGGTTTACGATGCTTATTTGTTTTACTATGTTTTATAGTCATTTACAACTCTTTTATATTTCCAACTATTTTGGTTTTTTATACAACATATGTCCAATTAATAGTTCTTAAAAGGAATTGAACCCAGATTTACTTCCTTGGTCAAGTGAAACAGACATCTACTGAAGTTTAATCCAACATTATTAAAAAGAAAAATTTTATTAGTTTTTGCAATCAAACTATTGTAAAAATAATTAAATTCTATAAAATATACCTGAATAAATAACTGAAAAAACTGGTTAATTTTTTTCTTTTTTTTTTTTGCAGTTTTTGGCCGGGGCCAGGTTTGAACCCACCACCTCCAGGATATGAGGCTAGCGTCCTACTCTTTAAGCCACAGGCACCGCCTGAAAAAAAATGGTTAATTTTTAATTGATTTTTATTATAAGGAAATATTTCATCTGGTATTGAATTAGTTGTCATTGACTAGACTAAATGACAAAATAAATAAAGTTACTTATTATGTGGAATAAAAGCATTTAACAAGTGGTCAGAATTGTATCAGATTAAAAACGTTTTTTCCCTCCGATAGAAGTTCTGTTTAGTTCTTCCTAACCTAATTTTTAATGACCTCACCTGTCAGTTTAAGTTGGGCTTTCCAAACACAGTTTGGGTAGAATGTCTGCTCCCCCGGATTCAGGTTCTAGTCACTGAATGCATATTTGGTTAAACAGTTAACCAAATTATACAATTTTCAATTAGGTTCTGATAGGCCTTAAGTCAGACATCACCAGTCTACAGAAACGATAGCTATCAAGTGAATAAAAGATTCCACTGACAGAAACAAAAAACATCTTTTGACTAATTTTGCTCTATAAGGTGTACTCAGGACAGTGCGATACCTCCCAAAGTACTAAACAACTCCCATCTTAATTCATTCAAAAAGTTATAACTGAGCCCTCAGCATGTGCCAGGCTATTCTACGTGCTATAAGTAAATGAGTATAGGGGGGAAAAAGGGACAAAAATTCTTGTCCTCATTGAACTGTGGGGAGATACACAATAAATAAAACACATGGGTAAATTTATACAACATTAGAACATGGAAAAAGAGCACAAAAGGCAAACAGTGAATGCAGAGGTGGGCGCTGCAATACGGTGGTCAGGGAAGGCCTGACTGCCAATGGGACTTGCTTATTGAGACAAGGTCTCACCGTCACCCAGGCTGGGGTCCAGTGGTGTGATCATGGCTCACTGTAGCCTCTGACTCCTGAGCTCAGCCATCCTCCTGCCTCGGCCTCCCAAAGACCTGAGAATACAGGTGCAATCCACTATGCCTGGCTCCAAGGTAACATCTAAATAAAATGTTGAAAAGAGGTGAGAAGCAATTCACGTGAATATCTGCTAAGGTGGAGTGCTCCAAAAGGAAAGAAATGTGCAAAGGTGCTGCGGACATATCAGGCTTGGCACATTCATAAAGCAAGGCAAGAAGTCCTGGGGCACAAAGGGAAGAGCCGTAAGAGAGGAGACCAGAAAGGCAAGGGGAGGTGGAACAAATAGCACAGAGCCTCATCACCATCAGTAAGGCATTTGGCTTTACTCTGAGACAGAAAACCACTGGATGATTTGAGCAGAGGATGGCCGCAACACTACTTAGGTTTTCACAGGATCACGCTGCATTAAGGCTGCTAGAACGTAAAAGGGCAAGGAGAGAGAGCAAGTGGTTTGGAGACTATTGCTACTCAAGAGACAAGAGCAGCCTGTGCAAAGGTGTTAGGAGTGGAGGTAGTGAGCTGGATATGAAAAAAATCAGAGAAAATTATGATAGTAGAGGGGACAGCTTAAGTGGCTGAAAGGACAGGGTTAACATTCATTCTGGCAGGGAAGCGTACAGGATCACAGACAAGCCTAGGGGGGGCGTGGTTTGCAGTGTGCTGGAAACCAAGCCAAGACAGTGTCTCAAGGAAGGGGGAGCGGTCAGCTGGGTGTCGATGTAACTGGCAGGCTGAGTAAGATAAAGACTGAAAGCGGCCACTGAATTCAGCAACACGAAGATCACTGGCATCTTGACAGAGGGGTTTTGGCAGAGTGGCTGGGGGAGAAAGCCTGGTTGCAGCAGGTTTAACAAGGGATGGGAGAAGAGCTCAGAAAACCCTTTCACAGAGCTCGGACTGCAAAGGAGGGTAGAATAAAGGGCAGGCAACAGGAGGGGGAAGTGGGGCAGTGGGCGAGAAAGCTTGTTTATCAAGATGAGTGAAAATAGCAAGTTACTATGCTGCTGAAATGATTCAATAAGCAGCAAAAAAAAATGGTGAGACAAGAAAGAAAGGGTAGAATTGCCGGGGCTGTGTCCCTTGGGAAGCAAGAGGGAATGGGACCTATGTGCAGGGGTGGCCAGCCCGGGGTGGGGCCGTGGTCAGCCCTCGCAGCGAAGGCAGACATCCAGGCAGGACACAAGGCGGGGGCTGCTGAGGGTTTCCATTTTCTGACTGCTGCTTATTCCACTGAGAAAACTGAAGCAAAGTCTTCAGCTGAGAGCGGTGGCAGGTTTATGGAGAGGGAAAAGAGGAAAACTTGCAATTCAGACTTGCGGGGAGAGGGCCCGGGGGGATGGTGATGTGCCTGGGGCAGCACTGCAGGGTCACTGGAGGCTCTGCAGTCTGCACAAGAGAAATGATCGGTTCTAAAAATAGAAGGAAGCTGTCCACCTTACATAGTATTTTAGAAAAATCAAAACCTTTCATGTTGGAATTGGTACTATTTCATGGGGTTGCAGCATTTAAGCAGCTGAAAGAGGAAAACCGATACAAAAACTAGACTACACATTTTTTCATGCTTAAAACATGACTTTAGATTCAACTGAGGTACAGTGTAGGACAGAACAGACCTTTCCTACAGGGGCAGAGCAGGCTGGCCTCCCTCCCCTGGCGGGAACAGCCTGCGGTGTGCAGTGGGGCAGGCCAGCGATGTCATAAGGCACCTACCAGACACAGGGCACCAGCTCCTCATATTAAACTGAGGCAAAACAAAACAAAACCCAGACTTGCACTGATAATATATAAACAAGGAATGAAGGAGGGAATTTCTTTTCCTTTATGACTGCTGGTTTAAAGTATGAGGCTCTGTTCATATTTTTCACAATGTAGACATGGACTGTTACGTCTACAGATACTTGTTACTATGTTGAACTGAACTATAAACACACCAGAAACAAAGTGCCCACAGACGGAGGAGCAAGCAGATGAGTATGACTAAGGGTTTTCACTTCCTTTGTAGAGGATGCCTGTCTAAACTGCAGTATCACCCCAGAAGCATCAGCGGGGCACAGGCTTTCGCTGGGAGCACAGCACCACACCACTGAGCCTGCCTGCCTCCTTCCTTTACATACACCCAGAATCGTGAGCAAAACACTTAACCTCTTCAGTGCTCAGTTTCTCCGTGAAGGTTTGAAGTTTATTGGTGAATATTGTGTCTTCATTTTCATTAATTCACAGCCTCAAATATTCACTAAACATTTTTCCTATAAGTCTAAAGAGAGAAGTATATGCTTTCCTACAAGTTCATAGATACTTTCTCAGGAAATGTCATTGACAACTTGAGTTTTTCCCCTGATAGCCTTCGCTTGTAGAAGATTACAGCCAAAAAATTTAAGGTATCTCAAGCTCTCAGAAATCCTTTATAAAAATGTGACTCATATCACATACATAAAAATATGTATATTATACACAAACTAAAGAATAAATGCTACCAATAGCTCCCTAAAATGGATAAGATTTCACCTACATATTAAATGTAATATGTCAAAGCAATGCTTTATACTGTACATATAAGCCACATGTAGCAACATCAACATTTTTAGATAACGCAGACAAACAGAATTATACACAAATCAATCTCATGTTTACAAATCAATCTTATTTTTAGGCTAACATTTTATTTGTGTAATCCTTGACCTCTTTAGTTCAATCCAATCATTATCTGCCCATGCTTAAGTTTCACAAGCATATAAGACCATATTTGTTTTCTATTAGTAGCTGAAATATAGCAGATACGTTTTAATGTTAAAAGTCTGATAAAATGCCCAGGGGCTGATATAAACCAAATAACTCTCTCGTACCAATGGGAGCCACATTAACTTGCCGCTGTGCACTCATTCTAACATTACCCAGGCACTTACTATATGCCGGGCGTAAATGAAAGGGCAAGAAGCACACAAGCTATGGAGGAGAGGGGGCAAAAAAACTACATAATAGTTTCAGTTCAAAATGTCACGTCAGGATGAAAGCTGATAATACAACAACTTGCCTGCTATGGAAATAAAGCTCACAAAAAACTAAACTGATAAAAGCAGCGTAAGATAAAATATTCAGTATCTTTAAAATATTTCATACTTTTGAACAGTTAGATAATTATTTCTCTTGTTACAACATATTTCGTGTTCTTTTAACCCTGGTGGATCTATTTACTCCTTTTATCATTAATCTTTTTAAACTGGGGTTTAATAATGAGGTATAGGCCAGGTCACTAAATCTGTCTCAGAAAAAAAGAAAATAAATCCGTATCATGAAAACAGCTTAAAATCATTCTTATCAAGGTTGAGAAAATGTGTGTCAGTTTAGAAGACCTCTTACTGTTCATTTCTAAATTCTTCCTTCAATGCAGGGAAGAATTAATTCTTCCAGAAGCTCTTTGGGATTAATGGATGTCGTATGGCTTGTGAAAGAAAGTTACACAAAAGAAGGGGAAGTATTATTTCTGTTAAGGTGCAAAATTAAAGCAATCAACAGGACCTAACGGGGAGAAGTCCAAGCGAGAAATGATGTATTTACAGGAGGACATCTAAGTTCTCCAAATGAATGGAGGCCATTTAAAACAGTAATTTTTCTATCTTTCAGTAGACAGATTAATTAGGTCAGGGTGAAGAGGTGCCAGCCATAATTTCAGTGCTGGTTCTTAATAGCTTGCCGCAATCGCTTTTTTTCCTTTCCCTGTTTGGTCCCTGTTAAAGGATATACAAACATGTGTGAAAGCACTGAGGCCCAATAAAAATATTACACATGTATTGAACCCATAGTAAACCCTTGTCCTCAAAACAAAAAGGTAGAGGACGCAGAGATGTATCTTCCCTGGAAACTTGCTTTCTGAACCCGAGGGGACTGTGTGAGCTTTCCATCTCCTGATCCACTGGCACTTTTGGAATCTTGTGTTTCCCACCCTTTCCAATGTTACAAAGGAAGTCGGTGCCAAAGCAACCCCTTTCTGCTCCAAAACTCTAGGACCTAAGTTCTAAAACTCTAGAAGAGTTTTTATTTATATTCCAGGAGACTGCTTTCCAAAAAGTTGAATGCATTTTTTCTGAGAAGAAAGAGAACACCGTTTTAGGTGGCTAAAATGAAATGTCCATTTGGGATTTCCTTTCTGTTCAAGGTTTTAGCTTCGTTTGACCTCAATGAAATCTTCAATGCCCTTCTAAATCCAGGTATTCCCTTATTCTCTATAATGTGCCCAGTAAGGACATTTCCATTAAGATAACCACCTGTTTTTTTTTTTGTCTGAACCTCATACCAGACCTACCTCCATACAGGTAGGATCGTTGCCTCATTCATGACTATAATTTCACCATATTAGACAGCACCTCACAGATACCTTTGTTGAATGAATAATGACTGAAACACCTTCAGTTCCACTTCTTCCAGGTAGCCCTCTCTAAAGACTCCATTCCACATTCTTTATGAATTCCTATCCACCTGTTATCATGCAGGGGAGTCCTGGTTCCCAGGTTCATGACGTTCACTTTTACCCCACCACTCTCTGAGCAGACCAGTCAAATCCTATAGAGATCCTTATACAAGAAATTCAGTAAATACTGGGTTGATCAAATTTTGGCCCTAGACACCTTAAAATACTTTTCTAAAAACTAATTTTATATCACATATGCCCGTTCAAAAATTAAATCTCTTTCATCATTATTTCAGAGTGATTTGAAAAAAATTACTTGTGAAATCTACTCCTGCAACCATTTGGTACAGGAGATTCAAAGCAATGTGATTTGCAGTTATACTCAATATTTGGTGCTCCTGAGAGACAGACTTGAGGTTGCATTAAATGAGGATCCCTCGAGATATTTCCCAAGCCTATTTTATTGAAAATTTCCAAGACCTGATAAAAATTCAACAGGAACACAGGGTCTCAGTGACAGAACAGTTTAAACCGGCATCTACTTATCTGAACAGAGTAAGGTAAAAATCTTACACCCTTGAAATGTCCTCCTGAGGATCAAGGACCACATTTTACAGAAGAGATGATGGGACAAAGGATGTCAGGAGTATAAAATACACTGGAATTTTTAATGGATTTTCTTGAGTTTTAACTTTGTGTTGTGTGTGTAAGAGAGAGACAAAACTCCACACCTCCTGCTGAAATTAAGTGCTTCCATTATTAGAGAGCTAAAAGGTAGTCTCTGTTTGTTTTTTTTTAGCAACTATTTCTAGATTACTTCTAAAAGAAGGAACTCAGAAAGGAAGTTCAATAAACAGCTGATCTTTGAAACTACAAATGTCATATAAACTTGTAATGGAAGTACACTGATATTCTTGATTTTTTTTCTAAGAAATGGTCATATTACAAGTCATAAAATGCCAAAAAGGAATTGTATTTCATTTTGAATGCCCCAAATTATATTCTACCATGTGTAATTATTCTATCATGTAAATATAGAAATATAACTTTAAGATGTAAAGAACAAAGGACAATTTTAACATAAAGGATAAACCTAACAGCTGCCTGAGCCATTTTCTTTATTTCTATTGCTAGCAAGGGAGGGTTCTTTTAAAGCGACCGCCCACCTAGATACTTAAAAACTATAAAACCAACAGATTAACTTCACTGTAAGCAAGCCTAATTCCAGACAAGACTCTCCCCTCCCATCTTTTCACATTTTAATGGCTCTGTCTCTACAATAAAATTTCTGCTTAAAATGAACAGGGAAATCACATCTGAAAATAAAGAAAAGGTAAGTCATTTGGTCCTCCCAAAACGTCAGGAACAACAACCAGAAAAACAAATTCATAGGTCAGTGAGCAGCAGCTGGGATTGTCCCCATTTCTTTACCCTTGGCCCAGAATACAATTAGCATAAAAAGCCTGCTTTGTTCCCAGGAAATGTTGGCTGGCCTACAATAAGGAAAGGACCCTTTCTACAGTAAGAAGAAAGCTACTCAGAATAGCAATGTTTTTCAGCTTCCTGTAAATCCATTCAGCCTAGCACTTGGGGAACCATGTGGTTGCCATGGAAACAGAGCTGAAGCACAAAGATGACAGTACTTACAGTAAAAGGCTTCTCAATGGCATCTACAGACATTCTCCTATGTTTCGTTTGCTTCTATTAAAATAACACTGGACCTAACCTTCCTGTTCCCACTGCAGCCTCCTCAAAATAGGAACTATTTCACCAATTAAGACTAATCATAGAATAGTGAGACCCAAGATTTGGTTTCAGGAAGTCCCTCTTTTTATCAACAGGATAGAAAGATCTTAAAAATTCAGACATTTTGAGCTACCAAATATATTTCGGGAGGGGACACAATCATCACTCTTTTTGTAAAGGAGGCAATTTCTACGCTGATCCTCTGACTGCTCCCACTGAAAGCCACCCACTTAGTCTTCATTCCTATAAGAAAAGGTATCAAAGCTACTCCGGGGGCCTCCCGGAACAAAGACAGGTTTTAAAGAGAAAAGCATACATTGTTTTAATCACAGTTTTTTGTGATATGGAAGTCTTCAAAATGAAGACCCAAAGATACAGGAAAAACCTCCTTTTAATGCCTAGGTTTGATGAGGAATGGACGGTTATGTAGAAATATAATCAGACAAAATGGTATAATACAATGCTAGTAGAGTGAAGCGGGGAAACCCAGCAAAGCCTGTCTGTTCAGATTTTTCTTGGCCTCTCTGTAAAGCATTCCTTTCTCCAAACATGGAGCAGGACACTGTCTGAGTTGAGGGCCCATGGGGAAAAGTGGTTCTGGTGTCTACAACCCACATGGGGAAGAGGGATTTTAGTTTCTGTAGCCCAGTTGAGGAAGACAGAGGTGTGAGAGACAGGAGGGCGGGAGAAGGTCAGAGAGAGGCTTCATTTCTCAGGCCTTCACTCTGGGATACTTTTTCTGAGCCCTCAAAGAACAAAAGTTTAGAACAATTCAGGCACAGAAGTCAGAAAAAACATTAAGTCAATGATCATGAGATTTCCTCCAATTCTGAAGAAGCTGGAGCCAAAAATGTTCAGCAGATGTGACTGGAACTTGAGAAAATGCTCTCCAGAACTGTCATCTTCAAATAACAAACAGAAAAGGAATCATCGGTGTTAAAGAAAAGGCAACCAAGAAGCAAAGTAAAAGCTGGTGATTTTATATTTCTAACATAAAGGGGAAGGGAACAAGCACAGACTACCTAACTATATACACTTTACACAGTAAATCTCACGTACACATGAATTCTAATTAACCCTTGCAACGATCTTGTGACCTGTACTACCATTCCTGTTTTTCCCAGAAAAAGGCTCAATGAGGTTAAGAAACTTACTCCATACAGGCAATAAGGGGGAAGCTAATATTTGAACTCTAACTTGGAACAACCTCTATACTTAACTACACACCATCTCCCTAATGCAGAATTAACAGTTTGATCTAAGAAAAAACATAAGAAAACTTACTGAGAAAAGTCACAGAAGTTTTCATATTTGTCTAAAACTCAAATCATCCAACACCATTTTTCTACGTCTTACATTTATGGAGTAAATGGATGGCAAATATATAAGCTTCTATGTTGGATTTTTTAAAGATTAACTTCTAGGGCGGTGCCTGTGGCTCAATGAGTAGGGCGCCGGCCCCATATGCTGGAGGTGGTGGGTTCAAACCCGGCCCTGGCCAAAAACTGCCAAAAATAAAATAAAATAAAATAATCAACTTCTAAGTAATGTCGTAAGGTCAATACAAATTTGGGGCAAATTCTTCCTCCTCAGGGAATACTAAGTATGTCTGAAATTGATATCTTCAAATAAGTTGGCAAACTCTTAAAAACAAATTTTAAACGTCAGTTACAACCATTTGGCTTTACCCTGTGTGCTGCCAGATTGGAAATTCTAAAAGTACAAATATGTATTAATAAATGTCATGATCTTTAAATTTTTTAAATAAGGGAAAAACCTGCAACATTTTCAGCAACTGATTCTCTGAACATAGAAACCAAATTAGGCCACCCTTTGGGTGTCAGTTTAACATATGGCGAGCAAGTGCATCCAAGTAGTTAAGACCCTTGGAATCAAGACTAAGAACATTAATTAAGGTGGTATGGGGAAACTCGGTCAGTTAATTCTATACTTATTTTGGGAAACGTGAACTCTTCAGCACTATCAGTACAAACATCATTACTATACTGTAACACAGTAAGGCTACTTAGGTTTCTAGGAAAACCTTCCTCACTTTAAAAAGTCAGGCCAGCACAGTGTCTCACGGCTATATCCTAACACTCTCAGAGGCTGAGGAGGTGGACTGCTTGAGCTCAGGAGTTTGAGACCAGCCTGAGCAAGAGTGAGACCCCATCTCTACTGAAAATAGAAAAACTAGCCAGGCATCAAGGAGAGTGCCTAGAGTCCCAGCTACCTGGGAAGCTGAGGCAGCAGGATCACTTGAGCCCTAGAGTGCGATGCTGCTGTTGAGTTATGATCACACGGAGGCATTCTACCTAGGTAAATAAATAAATAAATAAGAATCATGTCTGCTTTTTAAACTTCTTTCCTCTTAATAAAATTAGTTTCCTCTTCTTGGCATCATACTCTAAATCTTCACTTCTACCAAAACACAGCCCCAATCCCCTTTTTAGCAACCCCTTTGCTCACTTCTAATTTGTTGCACTTAACATTCGCAGGTTTAGGGAGAGACAGTTCAAATTTAGAAAACTTAAACATAAAATAAGAATCAACTGAAGAAAATAACTTTAGTGCACAAATTTCATACTGTCTGATGACAAAATTCCCTCTGCTTATTTCCTAATCTTAAGCTGTGGTTTAGTCAGGTAAGCAGGTTAGATATTAATGCAAAACAAGGGAGGCAGTTCTGTGCCGCAGAACACAGAAGACGGGCTTATCTATTTTCACATAAGAAAAAATTTTCATTTTCAAGTCAACATGAATCTCCGAAGAAAAATAACGAGAAAATTTCTTCCTAGTGAAGCCTTCTTAGTAGACGAAGGCCTCACTTCTACAGTTGAAGAGATACTCTGTATAAATTATCTACCTGTGGCTATTCAAAAGCCATCCTATTTGATTTATTTATGGCAACATTGTAAAAGCGAAATTGATATTGGCTGAGGCAAATACCACAATGAAATGTTCTTGTTGAAAAGGCATCCGTTGGCTTGGCGCCTGTGGCTTAACGGGCTAAGGCATCAGCCATGTACACCTGAGCTGGTGGGTTCAAATCCAGCCTAGGCCGCCAAACAACAAAGAGGGCTGCAACCAAAAAATGGCCGGGCGTTGTGGCGGGCGCCTGTAGTCCCTGCTACTTGGGAGGCGGAGACAGGAGACTCGCTTGAGCCCAGGAATTGGAGGTTGCTGTGAGCTGTGATGCCACAGCACTCTATCCAGGGTGACAGCTTGAGGCTCTGTCTCAAAAAAAAA